>RHLP01001179.1:0-13677 GCA_003719405.1 Aspergillus incahuasiensis | reverse complement strand
GTTGATCCAGCCAAAGCTGCAGAACACACAGCTGAAAGCGCCAGCCGTCACCGTCCAGGCTTTCACCCCTCCGTCAGGGTACTGACTCGGATGCCATGGGCTGACAGAAGCCTTCTCGGGTAACCTCTCAGGTGGTTGGTCGTTGACTGCGACTTGAGAGCCGGCTTCCACATCTTGCACTGTCATATTGGGGAGTGAGGAGGTGAGACTTGGAAAAATGTTTGTCGGGGTTTAGCGAGAGAGTGTCGAGTTTATATAAGAAGACTGGAACAAGCCATCGAGTAAAGCGAGGGACAAGACCCCGAACCCTCCCAGTGGCGTCGGCCGTCGGCCTCGCATAAGCTATGCTGAGTACCATAAGGGGCTGCTACCGCATAGGCCTGTCCGGTCTTGGCTATCAAATTACTACCTCTGCGGCCGCTTCGCCGCGATGATTTCAGCGGAGTAGGGATAATTCATGCGAGCCATTTCCGTGGATCGCCCTCCGGTGCTCGTTGACAGCAACACTTGGGTCCGAAACGTGCGGATACGGTAGAGCGCGGTCTCTGCACACATCTTCAGCTAATACGGCGCATGAGATTCGTCCATGATCCGGAGGCACAATGCCTTCCAGCTTTGATATGTTTTAGTTGCCATTGATGTGAAGACGCAGGAGATATAGTCACAATAAATTGACAGAGACAGAGAGAAGAGAGAAAGAGAGTGACTTGCAATCAAAGAGGATGCGCTGACTAATACTGTACCGGTAACTCGCTTACGAAATTACGGTAAAGAATGTGTTTGGATCATCGCCATCGTTCCTAGTCGAGACTTTTGCTTCTTCAATCATGCTATTCTTTCTAACTATCGCATCTATCATGTTGTCATCAGCAGCGCTTAGCAACTTATCGCCTCGTGTATAAGCTCCGCTAATCCAGCAGCCCCCGGCATCCTCACCATACTGAAATGGTTCACCTCGTCCAACGCTCGAATCGCGATGTTTTCCGCCCCCAGGAGGCGATCCCATCCATTGAATCCAAGATCCTCCCGATTCTCCATGAGCCATTTCATCTCCTTCGTGTCCCCAGCTTTGCGGCTCAGGCTTCGGTATCTCGGCATTTTTGCACACTCCGTCCTTGGCCCAGATGATGGTCGTTCGGGGCACTTGACCTGCAGAAGCAAAAGGGACAGGCTCGTACCGATCCAAAGCTTCAATAAAGGCCAGGAAATGCTGGATCAACCATTCTGGAGCTCTTTTCCCGCCCGTGCTCCCGAAAACCCCAGCCCTCTCCAGGAAGTGGTAGAACCGAGGCGGGAGCTTTTCCAGAGAAATAGGGTTCGGCGAGTCGAGAAGGATGAGCCGGTCGACTGTCTCGCCATCGCGGGCCAGATATTGCGCTGCGTCATAGGCCGCAATTCCCCCCGCTGACCAGCCGGCTAGGTTGTATGGGCCATGAGGTTGGCGATGGCGTATTTCGGCCACATAGCTGGGTGTTAGGTCCTGTAGGGCGCATTTCAAGTCCTGGGGTGTTTTCATATACGGACAATTGAGTCCGTATACTCGAACGTCGGGAGAAACGGTGGGAACCATAGTGTACGAGGTTGCGGAACCCGAACCATCGGGGAAGAGGAAGAGGGTCTTGGTGCACCGGTCATTACCCTGAAGAAGGATGGATGTTGCTGGAGGGTGCTGCGTGCTTGCTTTCCGTGGTGTGACCGACGTCGCAGAGGTGATTCCAAGCATCTTCTCTAGCGCACACTTGACCTTGGGGATGGTGGTATGGTCAATAAAGAAGTGCGGCGGCAGGTCGAGGTCCAGTTCCTCGCGAGCCCGGCCGAGCACGGTGAGAGAAAGGAGTGAATCCAAACCTAGCTCAGCCAGATCCTGAGCTTCGACCAGATTCTTCGTGCTCACCCCGACCTCATCAGCGAGAATGGCAAGAAGGAAATCAACCATTGCCCGAGGTCCGACTACTGCGTCTTTCTCTTGTTCCTCGGCAGTTGGTGGCGTTGTGGCTTTAGTGTCGATTGAGTCAGAGGATGAGCCGCCTTCATCGTCGCTAGTTTCGCTCGCGGAGCCTTTGCCCAAGCCAAGATAATCACGCAAACAGCTGAGAGTGGGATAAGCCTCCAGCAGGAATGGAGGTGCATCCAGACCGGTCGTTTCTCGGATGGATCCAATGATGGTCAGCGACATGAGAGAGTCGACCCCAAAGTCTGCGAAGGGGGTATCCTCCGGGAGCTGGTCAGGGGAAATGCCGATCTCGCTAGTGATTACCTTCACTACCTGTGCAAACTTGGAGGATTCGATGTCCACTTTCCTGGCTTTCCTAGCCGGCACTGGAGCTGCTTGAATGACGCGTTTTGGTAGATCACCTTTTTTGGGCCGTGGGAGCAGCATCTCGAGTACCCGCTTGGGGACCTTCTGGAAGGTAATTGATCCAAAGACGGCGACAATGGTGTTGTTGCGCAGAAGATAGACATCCCCAGCAAACAATGACTCCGTATCCCCCACTGGCTGCATCTTGACGTAGGTCTGGTAGACCTCGTCGGGCGACAGCTTCTCTGTCGTGCGCATCGACCGCCAGCCATGGTTCACAAAGACATGCTCTGCAAGATCCGGGCTCGCACTCGAGTTCATCACAAACCCGGTAAGATGGCCAATGCTATCGCACCAAAATGGATTGAGAGCGTACTTCTCTGCAACGGCCTGCAGTCGAACGGTGGCGGTTGCCTCCAGCCCTTCGCTATCAAAGACGACCTCGTCCAGCCCTTGGTATCGTGGACCGTACTCAACAACGGAAGAGAAAAGCTTGTATGCCAGGCTGCGACCAAGCTTGTGGGTGGCTCCCAGATCCAAGCCTTTGCGAAGCTGCTCCATGCTGCGGTGGATCAGATACAGTTGGCGCTGCCACTCCCCTCGCCAAACTTCGCTGCGCTCGAGGACAACTTTGCACTTGGCATGGAGTTCTCGACGTTGGCCGCTGGCATCTACGCTGTAGACCTGCATGGTGCCGTGACGAGTGCCCCATTGTAGGTCCATTTCCGCGCGAAAGACCTGCGATCCCTCTGGCTGCACTACCAATGCCTTCTCGACTGCCATGTCGCAGATATCAGGGCTGAGATTTTCTGATGCCCATTCTGGCTTATGCGTGTCGAGCAAATGAGACGCGAGTGTATACGCGATATCTGCGTACAATGACTGTCAACACGAATCATGTTAGCGACTATGAACTCCTAAACTTGTACCCGATCACTTACAGATGGACACAAAATCAGCCCATTGACCCGATGATCACGACAGACAGGAAGCAGCTCCTCGTCTTGCAAGCTTGCTTCACTGACAATGAGTGCGTGCTCTGTGTCGACCTTCTCAGTGACTATCCTTTGCACAGAAGGACTGAGCCTGGTTTTTCTCTGTGCGGCCTGTGGGATCCTTTGTACCCCTCTGTGGAGGCACCAGTCACCCTCATACTGAATCCAGTAATTTGCAAGGTCCCAATGGTATCTGGGGAGTTCCAATACCTTGTGGCTAGCGGTAAAGTTGCGGTGGTACTCGTTCCAGTCTATGGGGAATCCTGAGAGGTGCAATGCAGCGAGCGTCTCGGAAAGCGTCTTGAATACATCCTCGTTCCGGCGGAGCGAGGCATAGGGTGCAATGCCTTGACCTAAGACTGACTTGATGAGGGCACTCAGTATTGGGTGCGCGCCAATTTCAATTGTCGTTGTCCCATCGGCCATCAGGCCGCGGTCCTGAGCGGCATTGACAGCCTCCCAAAAGTCAACCGGCTCTCGGCAATGACGTCGGATGTATTCGGGCCCGATAGAGAAAGTACCGTCGCCACCCCCGACTACTGTCTTCAATAGAGGAGACACGACCGGGATGACCGGCTGGTGGAATTGTACATAGCGCGATGCTCGTTCCAGTTCATCCAGGATCGGGTCAACCTGCGCAGAATGGAATGCATAGGGCAGATTCAACCGCGTGAACTTCACTCCTTGCTGAGAGAGCTGCTCACAGGCCCCATCAAGAGCGTCACTCTCGCCGCTCAACACAGTCTCAGTGGGCCCGTTCATACACGCCACCTCCACTAGGCCAGTTGCAAGAATAGGCTTCAATTCCGAGACAGTACTCTTAACGGCTATCATACCGTGGGTGCCCTGGGCACAGCGCTGCCCCAGTAGTGCCGCCCGATATCCGGCAAGGTATATCGTATCAACGACACTTAAGACGCCGGCGATATGCAATGCGGCATACTCTCCCAGGCTATGTCCAAGCACATAACTCGGCTGCAATCCGATGTTTTTCCAGAAGCCTGCTAGCGCCATCTGGATGATACATGTGCCCAGCTGGATTACAGTTGGGGACAAGTCGTGGATCTGCACCGTACCATCAACGAGTGGTATCACTGAAGGAAATCCTTGTCCTTGGGCAATGTAGTCCATGTTGTTGATATCGTTGCGGAAGGAGGAGAAGCTCTCGTACAGCCCACCCGCCATGGCAGTTTGCTGAGCGCCCTGACCGGTGAACAGGAATGCCAATGTAGGTGTTGCCCTAGGTACAATATCGCCCACAGTTTCCGCCTTCTCCAACAGCAACCGGTCAAGCTCTGCAATGTCCGATGCTACAATTGCCGCTCGTCGGCTGTGGTGCAAGCGCCGGGCAGTCGTGGTATAAGCGAGTCGCGGTAAGAGATCAGGCGATGGATTTGCCTTCACGAAGTCTGCAAGAGCTCGTAAATTCTGCTGCAGCGACTGTGCTGATCTTGCAGAGAGCACAACAACATGATGCGAGCGTTGATCTGTTTGCTGGCCATTGCCTATAGCGATCCTTGGAGCATCTTCCAACAGCAATCCAGTGTTTCCCCCTGCTGCCGAGAAATTGTTCACCAGGGCTCTGCGTTTGCTTCCCTTCGGCTGGCTCCATTCTGCCTCCCCGCCGAGGGCGATACGAACTTGCCTCTTCTCCAGATCAGGCGGAAAGCCGCTGTTGATTTTGCCCTTGATCCCGCAATGAGGTGGGATGCGATTCTTTCGCATCATTAGCAGAACTTTGATCAGCGCAGTGACACCGGAAGCAGACTCCCCATGTCCCACGTTGGCTTTGACCGAACCAAGATGGAGCGGCGACTGGCGGCTCTGGTCCCATGCAAAGGTGTTGAGCACCGATCGCATCTCAACTGCGTCGCCGGCCTGAGTCCCTGTCCCGTGCATTTCGATGTAACTGATGTCGTGTGGCGCAATATGCGACTGATTCAACAATCGGCGGAAGAGATATTCCTGGGCATCTGCCAGTGGGCGTGTGATGGATACTGCCTCGGCGGAGTGGTTCGTGTAGCTCCCGAGCACCACGCCATACACAGGATCATTATCCTTGATTGCATCCGAGAGGCGCTTCAACACCACACTGCCTACCCCGTCAGCTCTGCAGTACCCGTCTGCGGACTCGTCAAAGGTCCTGCAGTTGCCGGTATGCGAGAGGAAATGCCCACGATCAAGCCCTGCAAAGTTATCCGGGTTTGTCATGATGTTTGTGCCCCCTGCAAGGGCAGTATCACAGTTATGTCGCAGCAATGAGTTACAAGCAATATCTATCGCTGCCAAACTCGATGAACATGCGGTATCCACAGAGATACTAGGCCCGCTAAAGTTGAAGAAGTAGTTGACTCGGCCAGGGATAAACGCCCGGTTGCCACCAGGGATGAAATACGTCCCAATATCTTGGCCACTGTTCACCTCCCGCCAGTCATCACTGGTGGTTCTATAAAACACCCCAACGCGATGTCTCTGGCTCGACAGTGTGCGATCAGCCACAAAGCCTGCCATCTCCAGGGCCTCATACGCCGTCAGCAACGCTAGTCGCTGCGCCGGATCCGCCTGACAGGCTTCCTTTGGCGACATGTGGAAAAACCGCGCATCAAACAGACCTGGCTTTCTGATCCAGCATCCATTAAGTACCTTACTGGTGTTCTTCCTTGTCCCGGTTGGATCGTAGTGCGCATCGCGATCAAACCGATCTGCAGGGATTGGCTTGTGCACGTCAAGGCCCTTGGATAGAAGGTCCCAAAATTCATCGAGCCCATCTGCCTCTGGAAATCGTCCGCTGAATCCGATAATGGCGATTTTTGACGAGTCCGGATCTTCAATGGGAGCTCTCCCATGGTCTTCCTCTTGTCCCTGCAGCCATGCTCGTGGTCGGGGTGTATCTTCACAATGACAATCCTGTCGTCCTTTCTGTGTCAGGTACTCGGTGAGCCCCTTGCCAATAGCCGTGTTGATGGGGACAACTTGGATTGCGCCCGCGCTGTCTGTTGAGCCTGTGCTGATTTCGGCCAACCGGTCAAAAACACCGTCGAGGCGAATTGGCTCCAGCAGAATTTCAGTGACAACTTTGTGCAGAAGCGCCCCGAACCCAGTCGCTGCGGAGCGTGAGGTTGATATTATGGGAATCACTGGACTGCGGGCCAGTAGATCGGCCGCACCAGGCCATACGGGGATAGTTTGCGCTATTTCGTCCTGGTTGTATAGATGCGGAGCATGATAAGGAGCACGGATGGGTAATCGAAGAGATCTCCTCGCAGCAATGGAGGGGTGTAGAATGATGCTCTTTAGGTCATCGGGGCGGCCACTCAGCGTAATGGTCGATTGGCCGATGGCGCTGACGTATGGTTTCGAAAGGGGAGACGGATGCTGTGCAGACATGTCACTATCAATGTATCTGAGGGACACCGAACAGGACATCACATACGGTTTCTCTGCAGGACTCCTCAATCGCACTGGTGGCCTCTTCAGCGGTCATTCCCGAGATCAAGACCGACCAGCTGGATTCTTGGGCTTGCGCATGTTTGTGTGTACCCGTCAACATTATCGACTTGCGGTGGGCCTGCATACCCACACGCAGGGCTACGGTGACGGCAATTTTTCCCAGGCGGACCACATCGGAGAGATTCTGCGCACAGCTAATGGCAGCGGCGGCGAGCGAGCCCGTGCAAAGGCCAACAAAGCATGACGCTGGTGGGGGATGCGTCGAATTTGTGTGCTCGAGGTATCTAAGTGACCATTTGTCGCTATGTCAGCCTCCATGCTTCTCTCGCGCAACCCAACGCACCTGATATAATAACCGATCTCATAGATGCACACAAGCACACTGTCTAGTGCCACATGCGACGATCCCTTCTTCACCGCGTCGAGAAGAAGCCCCAGGGTCTCAATTGTGGGAAACGCCGCCCGTTCGGTCGTTGGTAACTCTGCGATGGCTTCCTGGATGGCGGCCGTTGCCTGACGCAGAAACTCGGTGAGAGCACTGCAACTCTTGACATGGAGCAGGTCGAGTAGATGATCCTCGACGGGGATGGCCTGGTCGCCAAAAATATAGATTCTTGATTGTGTCCCCATGGCTCTTGGCAAAACTGTATAAAGTCGAGCTTGATTCGGATCTATCACAGTACCTTAAACCACCACCATCCCCACTACTCGTTCTTGATATAGCCAGTATACCACAGGGTGCGAGCGAGGTCGAAGGTTGCTCGGACGTTTCGGCCTATCCCTGGCTCCCGCGGATATCCCGATGACCTGCGCGAATCCCCGAAGTTTCCGAGCCTCGCCGCGCGTTTGCCGACGAGGTTCATTAGTTTTCCAGGTGCGAGGGCTGACTTGTGTGAAAGATAACAGGACAATACTCCTGTTCGCTAACATACCATCGGCACTGACAGTCTCTCTCGCCACCCCTCCGCAATGGCTAGCACTGCAACCATGGCCAGCAATCAAGAGCTTTGCCTTACCATCTGCGGCTACAAGAAGCCCGGGCTCAGCGAAGAGGACTACCGTCACTACATGGTGAACGTGCATGGCCCGTTAGTGCAGGGCCTGATGGCGCAGTACGGCATCAAGCGGTGGACAATGGTATGCTTGCTTACGCCCATCTGCCAGTCGTCCACACGCTCTTGCCCTCCTTTTTAACATCCGGATTCAGGTACACAACATGGCGTCGACGCGCTCCCAAATGAGCCTCCTGTTCGACCCGCAGTTTGCCAATGTCGCCGACTATGATGCTTTTATCCAGATTGTGTTTGACGACGTGCAGGATTTCGTCCGGCTCAAGGCGGATCCGTTCTTTAAGAGCAAGATCACGCCCGACCATGAGAATTTCGCCGATACAAAGCGCAGCAGGTATGGGCTCAAGATCTTTGTACTAACAGTCTTTGGCTCCAGTGAGCGACAGCTGATGGCTTCTCTCTATAGCATGACTATTGGGGTTGTGGAGCGGTTGGTTGAGGATGGAAGGGTGGTGGAACGACAGCGAGCATAGGTAGCGAGTTATGTCTAGGACTCGACAGCAGCTTCAACTAGATACCGCGGCGCTTCTGATAATAGTACATGATTGAACTTGGTGGACTTAGGACTATCGTTGCATGCATCGCTTCTCGGCTAATTAGGACAGATACAGTTCAGACACAACCATATGGTTCCGAGATATGCTGGTGAAGCACTACAGGCGGGAAAGCCAGTGCAAGCAAAGCTCTATAAAGTAGCTCCCTGTCATAATACTTGACATGCCGTGTCCAAAATCAGTCTGCAAGCGCCACCTCCAGAACACTCATAACACTCCCCGCCGGCTGCACCACAGCCCTAATCACCAGGCGCGCATCCACCCTCTTAAAGAGCGCCCTCCAGTCCTCCAGGTCTCGCTCGCAGCTATTGAACACCTGCAGCATCGTCAGGTCGCGGACGCGCAGCAAACGCTCTTTGGCCACCGGCACGGTCCCTGGATCCGGCAGGACCGTGTCCATGACGAGGACGCGAGACCCGTCCTTCAGCGCCGGGAGGAGGCGCGAGAGGATGCGTACCGCGTCATCGGCGCTCCAGTCGTGCAGAATCATCCGCAGCAGGTACACCGAGGCCCCGAAAACCAGCTGCTTATCAAAGAAGCTGTGCGCGCGGAACTGGATCCGCCGCGTGGTCGGCTCGTCGTTCAGCGAGGCGAGATATTGTGCTCCGCCAGCAACTACCTCGGCTAGGTCTTCGACAATGAAGGAGAGCTTGGGGAAAGATGCTGCGAGCGCTGCAGAGGTGTGGCCTGTTGAGCCGCCGACCTAGGTCGCCCCGTGGGCCGGGGTTAGCCCGATTGTGATTATCATTGCTACAATAGGTAGTTCTGGGAAGGGGTAGGGTCGTAGATGCTCACATCTACCACAAGGGCGTCTCCCAGAGCGGCCCAGCCAAACCCATCGAGCAGATGCTTGAGGTCCGTCCCCTGGCTGGCCGTCACGCTGCGCATATAGCCGGCGAATTGGCGGTGACGCTCGGGCTGCTGCGCCAGGTGCTCGAAGAAGGGCAGCTCCGTGTGGAACGCGAGATTGTACGCCGTGTGAGTGCGCGCCGTGCTGGCGGGCCATTTCTCGTGCGCCGCGACCATAGCGCCCGCGGTGGGCGCGGAAATGTCGCACATGAAGACGGCCCAGTCGCGCGAGTTCGGGTTTGTGCGGAGCCAGGCTGAGGTTGCGGTGTGGGAGACCTGCTGCGGAGCGGTCTCGGCGAAGAGATTGCTTGTCATGGCCATGCGCAGGATACTCTTCAGATGGGCAACGGGCACGCCTGCCGTGTTGGCGAGGGTGGCGTATTCGATGGACCCGTCGAGCGGAACGAGGTCGAAGATCTTGAAGTGGCAGAGCCATTGCAACGTAGCGATGGAGTGGTACTGTGGATGTCAGTTTCTACGGCTGGTACGTGCAATAGAGCCGGTGTGGGGGTCATACGCCCGTCTGCAAGCTTGCCAGATACTCGCTGGGCCCGGCAGCGAGGTGATAGAGCTGCAGGGCGTGGCTGAGGATCCGCTCTCGCGCAGGCTGGGCGTTCTGTGATGCGTCGAGGCCGAGGACGGTGGTTGGCGTGTCTCGGTCGAAGCAGGGCTGGGGGTATCCCTTTCCCTCGAGGTAGCCGGTCAGGTACCGAACATCCTCGGTCAGGCTTTGGGCGAGTTCTTCCATTGGTGTTGGGTGGCCGCCTATCGTCATTATTACACTGGGAGAAGTTGATATTGGGGAGTCATGATCAAGGCTAGAGTGCAGGTGTCCGCAGGGGTATATCAATATTCATTGCTTAGGGCTATCTAGGGTTCGGACTTGTCGGGCTACGAGGGGCTCCGGAACTTCCGACGACTCTATGATTGCTCCAAGAGCGAGTCTACTGACTGTCCCTCCACGACGCAGCAGCTCTCAGAGCCCGAGCCAGGGCCTTGTTGGGCGATTGGCCCAGGCCTCTGGCTCTCCAAGCAATGTACCCATCCGGCCTCACCAGTGAACAACCGTCTGCTGCAACTCCGAACAGGTCTCCAAATCTGAGACTCCCATCTGCCTCCTGCTCGACTCCGACATACTCCAGGTCAAGCCCCTGCACTTGGTCACGGACGCTGTCAACAACCGCGCTCCACCGGTGGTCCTCCGACAGCAATACCCATGCACCCCGAAACACGCTTAACGTTGAAGCTCGATTCCCCTGCACTCGAATCCACGCGTGCGGCGCACGGGTCCCAGGCTGTCCGGCCCAATCTCTCGGTCGTTTCGCAACAGGAAGTCCGGCCTCTTGCTCCGGGAACCCGCGCGAGACATACAACTGTCCAAACTCGACGGCGTCATCATCAAGTGTGTGCGGATGTTGCCCCGACCGCCCCTTGCTGTCCTTTTCTTGCTCCTGCAGCGTCTTAAAGTCCGACCTGGCAAATATCTGGTCATGACGCAGCCACGCAACAGGCAGCCTTTCCTCCTCATACGAGTCGAGCAGAGCGGGCTCCGCGACACACCGCACAACGGCTGCCAGCTTCCACGCTAGGTTATGCGCATCCGCAACGCCTGTGTTCGCGCCGTATCCGCCCCGATTTGGTGGAAGGCTGTGCGCGGCATCCCCAATCAGAAACACCCGGCCGGACCGAAACCGGTCAGCAATCAGGGCACTGAGGTCCCACTGGCTCGCCCCTAGAATCTCCAGAGACATCTCCTCAGAGCCAATGGCTTGCTGCACCATTGAGCGTAACAGCCCCGCGTCGTATTCGCGGTTGTTGGGCAGGTGCAGCACAAGTCGGCCATCCTGGTACGCGATCAGAAACGCCTTGAGGCCGGCCTGGTCGATGGTGAACTGCGTGAAGCCCTTCTCCAAGTACGGGGCGAGCTCCGGCGCCCGGAACAAGACGCTCTGCACCGAGTTCACCACCCCGTGGCCCTTGCGGCCGATTCCCAGGCACTCCCGCACAGCGCTTCGGTGGCCATCGGCGGCAACCACGTAGTCTGCACGAATTGTGCTTGTCGCCCCAGACGGACCGCGGATTCCCACAACCACCCCGTTGGCGCTGTTGCCGCGGAGATCGTCCTGGTTCTGCTCTAGCGACACAAACATATGCTGTCGCCGCACTTGGACGCCGAGCTCCTCCACGCGCCGCATCAGAATGGGCTCCAGCACATCCTGCGGCACTCTGGCGCCAGCATACGGAGACGCACTGTGCTCCGTCCCAGAGGATGCGGCCTCAGCGGCACCTGCCGGCTCTGCGCCCTCCGTCCAAGCCAGCTCTCCAAACCATTTCCCCGTCAAGGTCTCGACGCGAGCGCGGCGGAGCTGGAACCCGGGCTCGTGCTCTGGGACGAGGTCGGCGCTGAACCCGAGCGCGCGGAGGATCTCAACAGTGCGCGCAGTGAAGCCGTCTGCGCGAGGATGGGTCAGGTTTGCCGCGCGTCGCTCAATGAGCACCGTTGGGATCCGGTAGGTGCCTAGAGCCGCGGCCAGTGTGAGGCCTGCGAGGCCGGCGCCAATGATAAGCACGGGGATGTGCTCTGCTGGAGCGGTGGAGGCCATGGTAAGTATGGTATGGTTGGCAGGTGGTACTGGTGGGCAGTGATGATGGATGGGCATCTAGGCTCTCTTACCGTCCTACTTAATTGCTACCTAAGGTGTCCAGGGGTATCTAGGTCGATGATTGCAATGGCCGGGCTTCCGGGGGACTCGGATGGCCTGTGTTTCGGAGTCCGAACACATCCGAGCGCTTACTATAGGTGGCAAGGAGCGCATGCATTTCAGAAAGAAAGCACCCTTTCTGAACGTCCAACGTAGTTTGCGTCTGGTAATGATGTCGCCGATCGCTGCCTCGAAGCGTGAGTCCGTCCCCGTCGCCATCGTCGGCGGCGGCATAGCCGGACTCACGCTCGCCCTCGCCTTGGAGAAACTCAACATCCGCTATGTACTATTCGAAAGCCATGCATCTCTTGCTCCGGACCAAGGGGCCAGCATAGGATTGCTTCCCAACGGGCTGCGCATCCTGGACCAGCTCGGTCTGGTCGAGGAGATTGAGGCTCATACCGCGGCGCTGCAGCGGTGGACCCATCTGGACGCAGATGGAAAGGTACTTGCGACTGTGCATGCGCTGGGGCAGTATGAGAAGAAGTAGAGTATTTCTTTGTACCTTGTGATGTTGTATTGTGACTGACGCATGTTTGCCTTTGTGATATAGACTCGGCTACGGAGGCCTCTTCTTAGAGAGGCAGAAGCTGCTGCAGATCATGAGCAGCCGCATCGCAAACAAAGACGCTATCCGCACTTCTGCACGAGTCGTCTGGCTCGAGGAGACATCTGACCGCGTCATGCTCACAGCGACCGACGGCTCTGCGGTCGATGCGGCCCTCGTCATCGGCGCAGACGGGGTTCGCAGTTGCGTGCGCGATGCCATTGAACGAACCTTCTCTTCAGCCGACGACAGCACGAACAAGGAGAAAGAGCAGGAGCAGGACAGCAACCAAAACAAGGACAACAACCAGAATCAACTAGGACCGGACGCATGTATGTACACCCGCACAGCCCAGCCCGGTTCTCTTCTCACCGCAGGCGCTGGACAGACATGAGAACCCGCTTCGCCTGCGTCTACGGGGTGTCGGCGCCCGTGCCCGGCATCGCCCAGGGCGACTGCTTCTCCGTGTACCGGGCACAGACCACAATCCTTGGCTTCACCGGCAAGAACGCGACGGTCTTCTGGTTTGTCTTTGAAGACCTGGGCAAGGAGGTCCCGCTATCCCAGAGCCCACGGTATCCCGCCCCGGCCGCGAAAACCGGCTCGGCTGCGACAGTCCCAGAACAAGAAGCAGACTCGGCCTCGGGCTCGGCCTCAGGCTCCGGTGTCGAGGCCGTCTGTGCTGCCGTCGCGCACGTCCACGCTCTCCCGGGGATCCCGTTCTCCCGCATCCTAGCGAACAAACGGGTTGCTGTCAAGGTCGCGCTGGAAGAGGGCGTTGCGCCGAGCTGGCATAGCGCGCGCGGACGCATGGTGATCCTGGGGGATGCAGCGCACAAGGTCCTGACACTATCTTGCTATCTATCTGCCCTGCCCTGCCCTGCCCTTCCCTCCCCAACAACCAAGGCGCAACCCCATCTTGGACTCCAGAAGCTAACGCACAGCACACGGAACAGATGGTCCCCAACGCGGCAATGGGCGCCAACCAAGCGATCGAGTCTGCCGCCGCCCTGCTCAACAGTCTCGGCGCGACGTCCATTCTCCAGGTCCAGCCGCCAAGCTCGGACTCGGACTCGTGCCTGCCCCTGCCCACGGCGCTCGCTCGCTACACGGCAACGCGGCAGGCGCGGGTGCGCGAGATCGCGCAGCGCGCGGGGACTGTCTGCCGCGCGCAGTTGCGCCATGGCGGGCGCGCGGCTGCGGTGCTGCAC
>RHLP01000117.1:0-52711 GCA_003719405.1 Aspergillus incahuasiensis | reverse complement strand
ACTATAGGGAGGGTGGGCCGCTGCATGGGGCCGTCACGAAGTTGCTCACAGAGGAAAATGTCAAGAAGCTAGGCTTTGTAGACTGGGGCCAGCTACAGAAGCATATTGTCAAGGGCTTCCGAGACGGCGACCAGAGGAGTTTCCGGAGCTCTTTTTTCGTCGCGCAGCTCATCGTCCTATCGCAAAGATTCGGCGTCAGAACAGCCACCCCGACGGGGCCAACTAAGACGCATAGGGCTCGTATCGGGGACAACAGCAACGCGCCCATGGTCCAGATTACAAGTCACCTATAGAAGCTGACGCATTGTTCTCGAGCTTCAAGGTTTTCTTCAGTCTTGGGACTTGGCTCAGATGCACGTTCTGAAACATGGGCTGGGCTGGCTGCCTACTCCCATTGTCCGTAATCATCTTACACTTTAACCAGTCAGCCAGCCTAGCCGGATGACCCTCTGAAGAAACTACGTGAAATCAAGGCATCATCATCAGAGCTACGAAGGAAGGCGTCGGCTGATAGTTAGAGGCTTTAGCGCAACATCTAGTGACCGGAGAATCGTCATGTCATACCCTCCACTACGTATCTTCCCATCCGATTGCATCTCATCTGGTCGCATCGCATTGCATCTTGGGCACCCAGACAGCCGCATCCCTCGTGCAACGTATATCGCAGGACGATTAAGCTCTCTGTGCAGAAATCCTGACGCGGATATTACCATTCACCGGACCGGGAATCCGGGAACGGTGTGGACGGAAGTTGGTCGTTTATTCAGCTGTGAATGGCGCGCGGTAGCGCGGGGAAAGGGTCCACGTTTTGGGGTTTGGGTTTAGGCTTCATGTTCCGTACGCGTGGCGACGAGTAGATAGCTGCTATTGTGGTGGTATAACATTTGGGAGGCGTATGTGCTGGGGGAGATGTTTGTTGTACTACCAAGATCATGTAGAGGTAATGGCTGGAGTTAATGTTTAATTCCGGGACCAGTTTCCTACCTGCAAGTGGAGGCCAAACGTGGTTCGATTGGATATGATGCAAGGCAAGGACGGGCAAGATTGCTATTTGCGTGTTGTGGCCTCCGCTTGCTCCAGCAGGGCCACCTGGCTGCCCAGTAGGTACCCACAAGATATGCTGACATATTTTGCTAGCACGTTAACATTGGTGCATATTTCGGACCTTCTATAGCGGATAATGGCGGGATACGGAAAGAACGAGACAAATAGAGCCGGAAAGCATGGGGGGCTCTTGTTGCTAGGTCTCACAAAAGTAGTTCCTCGGACCTCCTATGTACCGCACGTACATTCGCTGTTGTGGCCGTTTACAATCAATTTAGCACAGTTTATCGCCAAATCGCACCGGTACTGGCATCCGTCATATAGATCCAGTTATTGACCACGAAAGCAGAGATCTTCGACTTGCAGCGAGAGGAAAGACAAAGGTGATACCTGAGTCCTGTGCGCTAGGGGTTATTAAGCTGATCAGAGGTGCCGGCGTCCAATGACTGATGGTTTCGTTCGGGATACGTCGTCAATATCGGATGGGGAACTCGGGGACGGGGTGCTCGTTTCTTGTACGGTGCAGAGTACATGTTGCTAGGGGGTGTCTTCCTAATATGTAATCAGTGCACAAGGGTACTATTAGCTCGTCTAGAATCCTTGGACAGATCGCACAGTCAGGTACCATCGGGAAAAAAATCTCAGAGGTTTGATGACGCTTACTTTCTCGGACACAGCCACCACGCAGGTAAGAAACAATCCGCGGTGGGCAGCCAGTTTCATCCCCAGGCCCAGTCACAACGCGGGTAATACCAAGGAACAGCCCATCAGATTCGAGAACAAGATCCTCACCCAACCGATATCTCTCTGGTTGCAAACTGCGGTCAGTTCTTCGTCCCGCTTAAAACGTTCGTCGCCAATTAATAGGTCATACGGTATGGCGTTTAGCCCTTAGACTGGGATGCGCAAAGCCAGCTCTTCCCACCGGGGCAAAGGATGAGACTGAACCAAGGGTTGCTTGAGTGACCTGAAGACAGTCCCTGTGTCGCCGCGACATCCTCAGCCTGTAGATAATCAAATATTGCTACGCGGCGTTTGCAGCTCACTACCTGAACTGCCGGTACGTGTCATTGTCACAGCACTGGCTCCATTGGAAATGGAGAGCTAGCACCGAGCGGCTGGCGGTTAAGAGGTCGATTCTAAGCCCCAGAAAGCGCGAATGTAGACTTCTCATGCCCGTCCTCTCTGCGATGGATGTATGTAGTAAACACTCTTGCAGTTTAAATGCAAAGCCCCAGCTGCGGGCGGCCCTGGCCGAGGAGAAGCCGCTCGAAGGGTTCGGCACGGTTGGGTTCCGGTTGGCATAGGAAATAGGTGACAGTTCGGCGGGGATATAATCCTGCAGGATAAATATCTTTTGATTGCCACCAGATGTTTGATATGCTGCGGGACGACCGGGCAAGTTAGGCGACGGACGGGTACGGGGTGAACAATGGGTACGGGGGGGCTGGCGAAGAGATGAAGAAATGCGGGATCCCTGGCGACAAGTCGCGGGAGAACATTCGCTGCAGGGATAATCCTCTTTCCAGCATGCAAGACGGCCGTTGGGTACACGGCCGAAGCCTCGAAGGTCTCTCAAGGCGAACGATCTCTGTGGGGGTGGAGGTTGTATCGGTCGGCAAGTCAAGCTTTGGGCCGGTCGTCGCACTATTGCCACGTGCTTTGCCTGGTGTGCTCCGTGTTGGTGATCGTTCTTGCTTCTTCTGTTCAACAACGCCTGCAAACAAGCTTGAAGCAACTCTCTGCGATAACCCTCGGAAGCTGCTCAATCCCTAGCGCCTTGCCATTTGGATTCTAGTACCTGGCTAGGAATCCTGCGAGCCATCCCCATTGGCGTCTCCGCTGGCATTGCATCCTAAGATCATCGGCCCCGGTCTGATCCAGTCACAGAAGAACACGATCAGGAGGCCATCTAGACTGCGCCACCTGTCCAGGAAACCGGCAAGGGTCGTAGGGCACAGCGAGCCTCTCGTTTGGTACCCTTACGATATCTCGAAATGAACCACAATATGCACGCCCACGGTGTTTGGGGCCTTCAGCTCCTCCTCCTCCCGCCGTTACACCGTGGGGGTCCTGACCAACTTGGGATTAATACAAATGGGGGATTCTTGGTTTGCGCGTGCGACTCGAGATCTGTCAGGATGAGCGCTGCAATCTACAGAGCCAAGGTTTGCTTCTGTGCGAAGCGATCACGGGATCCTTGCAAGCCAACAGTCGGCCTCGTTCCTCGTCACCACCAACGTCTTCCCCGGCTTCGTGGCGCTTTTCATCCTATCAGACTCAACGCTTCCTCAGACTTTGTTGCATTGACTTTCTATGTAGTCTGATCTTTGATCATGCTGCCTCCAGGAGAAGCCCCTTCTCCGGACACGGGCTCAGAACTAGGAGAGTCAGCCAGTGAGTCGGTAAGAAGAGAATTTGCTTTTGCTTTGTTACCCTCTTTTTGATCCTTCGGTTAGGTATGTGATTAAACCTTGCATCACGAAGACACAGCAGCTTGCTATCTCAACGAGTCTGAGACCCCGATCGAACTCCGGCAAAGCTACAGCCTGCTAGATCGGCACATCCGCATTTCGCAACTCGCTCCAAATCTCCGCACTCCACTGCTCTAGTGCCAATCCTTATCAGCCTGATGACGGTTTCTCCTCACGCCTCGGGGCTGGATGGGGCATTGTTCAACTTTATCTCTCTTTCCTCCGAGCTTCCTCCCTATCTCGACAGCTAAGCAACAGCCTTATCTGTGGATATCTACATTACGTTGGACAGACCCCAACTCTTCCCAGCCATTTCCGCAGATTGGTAATGTTATCTCGCTTCCATCGACTACTAGACAGGCCAACTATTGCACAAACAACACTATAATCATATATTGGTTTCAATTACGGCTTGGTGTTATCGCTCTCCCGTTTTGCCGACGTCGAATCTACATCTTGCTGGCATGGAAAACATTAAAATTCCCTCTCCGTCTGCCATCCTAGATCATCCCACCTCGTCGTATTCAAGGCGTTCCACGGCTGTCGACTCCATTCAAACTGCAGCACCTGTGCAGACCGCCACAGCGGCGACAGCTAATAAGCCCAAACAGTCAAAGAGCCGTAATGGTACCGTATACCGATTTCTCATACGCACTACATACTGGAGGTACTGTGGAAGAGAAGGAGAGGCGGAAAACAAGGCATGATGATTTATGGTGCGCAGTGCGCTGACCTTCCTGTTATACACATCCAGGATGTATCACCTGCAAGGCAAAACGACTGAAATGCGACGAGTCCAAACCGACATGTTTCCAGTGCAAGAAACGGAACGTGGAATGTGGAGGGTACAAGAAAGATTTTAAATGGCGTTCATTCGGAGAGAGCAACGTCCCCGGGAGGGGTCTCGCTGTAAGGGGGAAAAAAGGTCAATATGCATCTAGAAGAAGTCCTTGCCAGCAGACTGATGAGCATCGTTAATTACAGGAAGCTCGCCGCCGCCCGCTCGCAGCAAAGATATGCACAATCAGAGGCCGGTAGAAGGCCATGCTCTCGGGGTGGAAGCGGTTGTAGTCTCTCGATCTCAACCAAGCTCACCACGAGACATTTCTAGCAGACACTCAAGTCATTCGCCAGGAAAGGCAGACCTAGGGCTTTCTCTAGACCAAATCCTTGGCTACTCAGGCTCGGGAAGCATCAGTGACGATTTCTTTACATCGTCATTAGCAGAAACCACCCCTCCAGACCAGTCTCCATGGTTTTCGAATGCAGTGTCTACGCCTAGTACTGGGCCAGGGAACAGTCTCAATCAAGCTGTGCCAGCTGGAGTACGGGAGAATGATGAATTCAGCTTTGAGGCGCTTCTTGAAGGCGACGTTCCCGATATTGAGGATATTATACGCCAGCCTGACCGGCACTTGACGGCGCGCAATTCCAATTTTCCCGGGCCTTGTGTCTCTCACCACCCCGATTCTACTATTATGGCCCCAGGGCCGCTCGGGAGACAGGCATTTAACGTCGCAAGTCCAGAAATGCTAGTCTTACATTTTGACAGATCTACATGTGGAATTCTATCTGTGAAGGATGGTACTCACGAGAATCCTTGGCGGACCTTGATCTGGCCGTTGGCCAAAGACACCCCTGCTCTTTACCATGCATTATTCGCGCTAGCCGCTTTTCATGCGAGCAAAGACAACCCATCTTTCAGAGTCCTCGGAGTGGACCATATGAGACAGAGCATTACGTGTATGGTGCAAGACATCCAGAGTATGAGGACAGACGCCGCATTAGCCACAAGCCTAGCTCTTGCTTTTGCTGATACCTGGGATCAACATACCCGGTCTTGTATACAGCATTTACGGGGCGCAAAGGCGCTGGTAGCTCAAGTTGCGGGGCTCGGCATGCAGGGCGCCATTCATGGAATTGAACTTAAGAGGGTGCGGTTCTTGTATAACACCTGGCTATACATGGATGTTATTGCTCGCTTAACCTCACGCGAGGATCAGGGTGACCAGGATATTGAAGTTCCTTCCTTCCCCTTCCCAGAACGAACAGTGCATGAAATCGATCCTCTGATGGGATGTGCTGCGACGCTTTTCCCGCTCATCAACCTAGTTGCCCGACTAATTCAACGTGTACGCAGAACGGAGTCTAATTCGATCTCACTCATTTCTCAGGCTATTGAACTCAAACAATTGGTGGAGCAATGGGAGCCGCCAGACTGGTTTGAGCCTCCAGAGGATCCCACTTCCGAAGTCCAGCATAGCATTCAGACAGCCCACGCGTATCGGTGGGCCACTCTCTTGTATCTCCACCAAGCAGTTCCCGAAATGCCCTCGGAACCAACACAGGATCTGGCTAAACGAGTACTCGTTCTCCTGGCCACTGTACCACCAAGTTCTCGAACAACAATCATCCAAATGTTCCCGCTGCTGAGTGCTGGATGTGAAGCGGAGCAAGAAGAAGACCGAGATTGGGTGCTCAAACGGTGGAGCTCAATCCAAAGGCGGCTAATGCTGGGCTCCATCGACCGATGTATTGAAGTAGTTCGTGAGGTCTGGGCTCGCCGAGATCTGATTGCAGCCCAGGAGAAACGGCAAGAACAGCTGCAATCTACGGGGGCTAGTCGTTCCCGTAATAGCGTTGGCAAAGCGCCCAGCAAGGATAAAATATTCTACACCGGCCGAGTTCCAGTAGCTATTTCGCGAAAAGGCTCTGCAGTCTCACCTTTGGAGAATATCGAGTTTAAGAAGACAGTTCGCGGCAAGTGCCACTGGGCGCAAGTGATGCAAGAATGGGGATGGGAGGGTGAGATTCCATACTTTGGATTATCAGTCCTAAGGCTAACGCATGGTATAGTATTCCTAGGCTAAAATTCTAGCACACTCAGAAAGAGACAGCTACTTCTTGGTGACAGCAGCGCCCAAATTACTCTTGCCACCAGAATTTGCCTGGCTGTTTTGAGCACTGGCTGCCCCTGGCTTCTGTGACGTGCTCTCTGGAACGCCCTTGGTCTTGTCTTCTGCTTGATTCGGTGTCGGGCCATCTCTCTCCAAATATAGTCGGAGGGAATCAAGATACGGCTCAAGATCACTGGTTACCGACACGTTTGACATTTTGATGGAAGCGTATCAAGAAAGCGGTTTCTAACTCTCGGTTTCGCTCGCTTCTCGATTGTTCGAAATATATTACTGGGTTCGGAGTCGCTTGCCGGGTTTCAATTTGAAAAGCTGGTCTGGTTTGTGTCTACGGCTGATTGCATAGCGAGTTAGCAAATTGTATATAGCCCATTCTACTCAATTGTCACTTGCCGCTTTCGAGCTGTACGTCTTTGTGCTTTGAGGCGCCCGCTTGACAGCGACAAATTGGGCTGAATTACTGAAATGCAGAGAGCAAAGTCGTTTCGATTGGTGCTTGAATACTACTATCGCGAACCGTTCTGATTGTGTTGAGCGACGATGTTTCAGAAACCGTCTTGTTGTGAACTGGGAATCGTTGCGCAAGTAAGGAGTAGTTGGGATATAGCTGATCTGCGTTGGGCGTTGCACGGTTTGGATAGCGCTCTGAGGACTGGAGACTTGAAAGTCGGTAGGAAGTTGCAGAATGCGATGTCATAGAAAAGCCCATTCGTCAATCACCAGGGGGTTCAGACTGTATATCTAATTGACGATCTGTTGGGGTATCCTCATCCGTCATACGATCGCGGATCAGATCCAAGGGGTGCGGAATCTCCTGCCCTGCTCTGTGCTGGAGATGATCTATCACATCCAAAGAGGATGAAACGCATCGTGGAGAGTCCCAATCTAACTTATCTGCCGCATTTGGACTACAACTGGCCCGGGATGAGATCGCTTGCCGCTTGGGTATAGTCGTCTGAGGCTTGAGGCCTGCAAGTGGAATGGAGGCAGGAATGATCTTCTTCATACAGTGGAATGGAGGCAGGAATGATCTTCTTCATACAGTGGAATGGAGGCAGGAATGATCTTCTTCATACGGAGAACAGCGTGCGGACCGTCGCAGCAAATCCTGGGGGGCTGATGTAAATGCCAGCGGCCATCCTGAGGATGTTGATTGATTCAAGTGCCCGGCGTAGACTTGCTAGGTAGAGGAATTCCGGCTGGCGGAGGGGGAGAGGGAGAGAGGTCCAGGGACCTTCCACTCTGGAACACCCACGGGCAGGACAGGGGAGGGTTGTTGGTTTGCTACTTGTTTGAGCAAACAACATGAAGCCCCACGCCATCTTGAGAAGGGTGTGAAGTAAAAGGGCCCGGGGAGGGAAATGCTAACCTAGAATGGTAAAGGGATCCAGACCCTGGCCCTGGCCCCTCTATCGCTCTTATCAAAGACAAAGGCGACCCCTCATCTCATCTCATCGCCTAGCCACTTTCCTCCTAGAATCAACCTTATCAAATTGAGGTCCAGAGGATGATCCGACGCTAGGCTTCTGATTCCGAATCAACACTAACTCGAGCAGGTATCGTTATGCCCTCCTCATTCTACTTGCAGCTTAGATATTGCCCCTCACTTGGATCAACTTTCTCCTCACGCTCTCAGCAGATATTAGTCCGAGATCGAAGCAGACTGCATTTCAATCCGATCCAATGGTGTTCTTGATGGGATAGAGCTCTAGCTGTCCTACTCCAGAAGGTGAATCCGAAGCAATCGTTGGCCCGTATCGGGATGCTTGGTTGCGAGCTCAAGACTTGCGTTGAGGGCGGACGCGGGGGAGGATATAAACGCTGGGCTTGGTCTTCAAGTCGAGGCAAGTATTCTATCTAGCTGTCCTCCCTGTCGTCCCACTAGTACTATCTTGTCCTCACCAGAAGACAGTCTCGTCGTTGCCTCCTCATTACCACCGTCAAAATGCCGACTGCTATGGTTTACCATGCCAAAGCGCAATCTACCTTCAAACCTCCATTGATCGCGAACGAGAACGCATTCTTGGGCGACGTTGACTCAAGGTAATTGATGGTTGCGACACAATGTCCGGGTATGACAGCACTAACCCCCATCCAGCGACTCGTACAACCCAGAAAAGCCCATCTCCGCCGGCTTCTACCGTCTTGAGAAGGGCACCCCCCTCACCTACGAGTACTCGTACGATGAGATGAAGATCATCGTGGAAGGCGAATTCCAGATCTCCGATGAGACGGGCCAGAAGGTGACGGCTTTGCCGGGCGATGTGTTCCACTTCCCCAAGGGCTCCAAGATCACCTTCACAACACCGTCGTATGGGCTAGCGTTTTTCGTGAGTGACTATAATTCCAGTCTGGGTTGAGTGCTTGCTGACACGCGGCGGGCGGTAGACTGGCCAGAGGGCCAAGGGGGTGCTCTGAGCTAAGCCTTTGAAATGAGCCGGGAAAAGAATCCACCGCGGTCGACGAGTTTATCGGAACGGCCGAGGGCAATGACATCAGAGTTCCAAGGTTCCTTGTTGTGGGTTTCGAGTGATCTGTGCCTCGATCCATGGTTTGCGGTGGCTGGGTCCCGGGTATATCTTGGAAGATAAACAATCACAGATGCCTCAATGCAAACATCCTCGCAGTTCTATGGAGCGTGCTTTGTAGCCTTCTTAAGCCTCTCTGGTACCCTCGGTCTCCATAAAGTAGTTGGCAGCTGACTCGCTGGCTCCACGATTTGCGATGGATCGGCTGTCACAATCGAGACTACCTCCTTTGTCTGCATTTTATCTGTGATAGATCACAGAATCCTGGCAGGAACTAGTCGATGGTTGGCGGGAATGACTCGCAGGCTGTCGAATCCGCGATCTCGAATGGAGCAGAGGGATCGAAGAGTGGCAGTTGCCCGGGAAACGGTCCAGGAACAAGGGAGAAGAAGAGGCTGGCTGGGGGGATCAGGCTTCAGTTGAATCTGGGCCTGAAGCGCGAAGTCAGAATTGTGGGTTCAGCTCAGCTCCAGTCACGGCGTCATTCTGCTCTTCCTTGGTCGCGCTTTCCCCTCATCCTCAGCTTCATCTGCCCGCCATCCCTCGCGTCGCTTTATTAAATGATCAGCCGCCTGTCTCAGTCTCCTGTTTAACTTCAGCGCTGCTCCCCCTTCCAGAACATCCTTTCGAAACTTGATTCTCCTTGTCAACAAAGCTATTCAGCTCCTTCTGTGTCGCACTGCTAACACACTAGCACTCAATACTGTTACACTCTCTTTGCTTTTTTCCTACTCACAGACCGTCTGTCCCGCTGTCAACATCAACTAGCCGGCATTTATTCTCCTATCCCCCGATCACAGTGTCACTCGCGTTTCCTATAAGTAGTGGCGCTTGACCCCTCTGGCCGCCTCGCTGCCGCCGCGTGGATCGTGTCCCACTGATTGTCGGCGACGAAGCGCGCGCTCGCCACGCTGTTATCCGCGAAATTCACAACCACCAATTTCACAAACTTCATGCCATCATGACCCTCGATTTTGATTCCAAAGACCGTGCCAACTTTCGCCTTCCTCACTTCCCTCCTCCTTTACACACCCGCTCCGGCAATGAGGCGTTTGATCGCCCCGCCACTCCCCGCGATGATGGCTTCACCAGCCCAATCTCGACTCCCCTTGGAAGCCCAAGCAAAAATCGCATGCCACCTGGTGCTTTAGACTTGCCCAGTGTTTTCGATAACGCTTTGAAGCTGCAGCCTTCATCTCCTTCCAAGAATACACACAACAATTTCAACCATCCCATGTTCACCGTGCCCAACAAAAGTGCTGAGAATTTTAATGAGAGTGTTATCCGCCCGGCTAGCCCTAGTCGGAGGTCAAAAAATGAAAACACTTTACCACAATCAACTCCTCTCACCAGAGAACTCGGTCGCAATCCAGCGGCTGCAGCAATCTCTCGTCAAGAACAGTACCACACAAGGGATCTAGAAAGCGTGGGGAGACGCCAGGTGCCTATGCGGGGATTGACACCGGAGGAACTGGAAAAACTTCAGAGCCCCCGTGTAAAGCGACTGGTCAATGTCACTCAGCTATGTAAGTCTATAAAATGAACCCCTTTGAGTACTCCGTCTAACGTGGCAGACTTCCTCGACTATTATTTTGACCTCCTGAGCTACGTTCACAACCGCCAGACTCGTTATTCCCAATTCTGCGCCGCGAACCCCGAACCTCCTGCGACTCCGATCGAAGAGTATGAGCCCGCTTTATCAAAATATTTGGGTCGGGAACGGGCCCACCTCCGCAAGCGTCGTACCAGACTTAGACAAGGTGATTTCCAAATTTTGACACAGGTCGGTCAGGGTGGGTACGGACAGGTGTACTTGGCATCGAAGAAGGACACCAAGGAGGTGTGCGCTCTGAAGGTGATGAGCAAGAAACTCCTCTTCAAACTCGATGAGGTTCGGCATATCCTCACCGAGCGCGACATCTTGACTGCTGCGAAGAGCGAGTGGCTGGTCAAACTTCTCTATGCGTTCCAGGATGAAACTCAGATTTACTTCGCCATGGAGTTTGTTCCAGGAGGCGATTTCCGCACGCTGCTCAACAACACTGGCGTACTCCACAACCGCCACGCGCGCTTCTACGTCGCCGAGATGTTCTGCTCCATTGATGCTTTGCATGCACTAGGCTATATCCATCGTGACCTGAAGCCAGAGAACTTCCTCATCGACTCGACTGGCCATGTGAAACTGACAGACTTTGGTCTTGCAGCGGGTATGCTTAATCCTCGCAAGATTGAGTCACTGCGGGTGAAGCTGGAAGAAGTGGGCAGGACCCCGGTTCCATTTGGTCGCCCTATGGAACAGCGGACCATGGCCGAGCGCCGCCAGGGATATCGCAGCTTGCGGGAGCGTCAGGTAGACTACGCCAAGTCAATTGTCGGCTCGCCCGATTACATGGCCCCCGAGGTCCTCAAAGGTGATCAATACGACTTCACCGTGGACTACTGGAGCTTGGGATGCATGCTTTTTGAAGCATTGGCAGGCTACCCACCATTTGCCGGTTCAACCGTCGATGAAACTTGGCAGAATCTGAAGAACTGGCAGAAGGTGCTGCGCCGACCTGTCTACGAAGACCCCAACTACTTCCTGTCAAAACGAACCTGGAGCTTCATCACAACACTAGTTGCGTCGAAAGAGAATCGTTTCAAAAACATCAGTGAAATCCATGCGCATGACTATTTCGCCGAGGTGGACTTTGACCGATTGCGCGAGCAGCGTCCACCATTTGTGCCTCAACTCGACTCGGAGACAGACGCGGGCTACTTTGACGACTTTGACAATGAGGCCGATATGGCGAAGTACAAGGAAGTGCACGATAAGCAACGAGCACTGGAGGAAATGGCCGACCGCGATGACCAGATGGGCAAGGGACTGTTTGTAGGGTTTACATTCAGGTTAGTGCCTTTACCCTTGTCAAGTTACTGAGCTAACCAGCAGCAGGCACCGCAAGCCGAACATTGACGGAACCGGTCGCATTTCTCCTCGTAAGCCCATACCCACGGAGGAGGCCTTTGGTACTATATTCTAGCGCTTTTCGTCCTATTGCCTCTTCTCCGCTGCTGTGGTCCGCACAAGCTGGTCTTGTATGGCCATTATCTGATTAAATATCCTAATGTATGGCTGGCACGGTCGAATGGAGTTGTATTGTATGATAGAAAGATACCTAGGCTGTGAACTGATTGTGAACCCATCGAATAGTGCTTTGGCCAACTTATCCTCGCAGCCGTGGCCATTTCTAAGTTGTTCCTGCCGTTTGTAGTATAGATTCCATGATCAAAAAGCTGAGCGGCGAGTATCATCAAATCTCCATCTCAATACAAATACACATATCCTCAACGGTCCAACGTTCCCTAATTCCCCTCCGCCTGCCTAACCATCTTCAGAATCTGACTCTCATTATCTCCAACGACCGCCTGCCCATTCGTCCAGTCCACCGTAACCGGCCTCACAAACCGCCCGCTATCCTCCTTGAACTTCTTCACCGCGTCCTCCGCGTCCTTCGCACCCTGAATAATCTCGCTGACCGCATACCGCGCGCCGCCTTCCTTGCCGCCGCCCGACGGGTCCCCGGTCACGTACTCGATGATGTTCCGTAGCTGGTCCGTCGTGGGCGGGGCAGTGGTGATCTCGAGCTGGAACTCGCCGCGCCCGACCGGCGCGTTTGCGGAGGAGGCCGCGGCGGACGCGGACTTGAGGATGTTGTACGCTGTTGTACTGCTCGCGGAGGACGGCGTATGGAAGAGCGTGATCGGGTCGAGGGATTTGGGCTGGATGATCATCAGTGGTTAGCTAGGCTAGCTGCTGGTTTGGGGCGGATCAACGGGGTCAATGAGGGGGGCGTACGAAGCGGAACACCATCTTGGGTATGTGTTTGAGGTTCTGTAATGTATTTGGTGTGATCCGGGGTCAATTGGTGTTGTTAGATGCAAGCTTGAGCTGTGATGGTTGTCTTGTCCGTCGGGTCCGAAGAGCGCGGGTGAGTCAGGTGGTTGGTGATTACGTCATTTCTTCGGCGACCCGTTTTGTTTTACGTAGCGTGTGTTGTACTAGTATAACTAGAGGCGCGACGTCGCGCGCTAAAGCTTGAAAACAACTTTACTCCGTAGGCAAGCTGTCAAGTATGACATGCTTGCTGTCCGCGAATAGCTATAGCTGGCTACGGATTAGCTTCTTTCCTGGCCCAGCCCAACTAAGCCCTGCGAGGCTGCGACCTGAAGAAGCACCTTCCCGACAGGGACCCAGGTTTATCATTCAATTGATGCGGCCGGAATGTACGTATACTCGCGGATCCAAGCCCGACATCTATCAACCAATTGAGAACTAGGGCCAGTGGAATCCGGGCCCATGTTCGTAAGGGGTGCTGTTGCCTACCAGCACGGACGCTTGGTGCCTGCTCCCCATTTCCAATAAAGCAGTTTTCCATCAATCTTGACACTAAAATCATGACAAACGCTACATCCTTCAACAAGAGACTTACTCGCGAGTAAATCTGCTGCTGCTGCACGATATAGTCGTGTTATAGTGGGTGGTACAGACTAATCTATTTACGTAGACGCCTTTTTCGAGTTTCCGTTCGTATTAATGACTTCGTGAGATCTGGTTTGGATTATCGACTATGGCTTATTGGAGTGAGAGTGAGGTATTCAGTATCCAACAGCTGAGATGAAGACTGGGTCCTTGAGAGTAAGACCGGGTTGAAACCCCGGGGAACTCTAGGCACCTTTTCTATAGGCAGGCAAGATTTGGAGAAATAATGACCAGGCGAAGTAAGAATCTAAGGTTTATTATGCTGTTGCCTTGGGTAATTTCTACACCTACTCCTCACGACACCTGGCGCAGGATAGGACGCAGCGGGAGTGATTTTGCCAGTATCCAGGGTAGATGCTAGAAGTCCCTTATTGATTCCCCGGCTATAGCATACCAGTAAAGCATGCCTAAATGTCGACTCGTGAGTCTTGGCTACGTCTAAACTAACGCTCTCTATGGCTTAAGGTAGTGTGGGTTGTTGACATGGTAAGATCAAATCTCACTAACCGCAATTCGGCCTTTATCTTATCTACCACGGCTATATTATATGAAGCATCACATGAACGTTGTCAATGTAATCTAGAATACGATTTGATTATGCCAACTTTGGGCGACATCCCTGCTATTAACCAGACAGTGGCGCCCATGAGCCCAACTCCAAGACTATCGCATTTAGCCTAGTAGCCCTACCAGTTGAAATTCTCAACATGAAGATAGATTCCCTGCGCCCCCGTTCCTTTGTGAACAGCTCGCTCGTCACTAAGCGACACAACACGGCGTCGGACATCGTCTACCAGGCTTGGTGGTCCGCAAACCACAATGGCGCTCTCGCCAGTGGCTTCTTCGAGGGCTGTACGAAGTATGGTATGTAAATCGGGGCGGCCGAGGTGGGGATTTAGGGCTGAGAGTGTTCTAGCTCGTTGGTGAAAGATCTCAGAAGTTTGATCTCCATTCTCGCTCCTCGGAGACTGCGTGATAGGTGGAAGTGTCTCAATAGCTAGAGGGTCTTCAGCTCTTTTTGCTGCTGCGGCCTCTGTCTTTTCGAAGGTATTGGTGGACGCACTTCCCGTTTCAGATGTAGCAGTTTCAGGGCCCGGGCCTGCGATTTTTTCGCTGCCGGTCACGTAGAGACTTATTTCCAAGTCTCTCACAGTATCCGGTGCTGCACGCAAACAGCCGTCCACGTCCGACAACACTGTCTGCAGCAGCGTATCAAACCAGCCAAAATGTGTGCTTGATTTTGCCGCCCAAATAAACTTGATTCGTTTCGTTATAGCGGCATAGGAACGATCAGGCATGACGCCTTGAGATGACCGAGGTCCATTTCCACTATCCTTCCTCCATTGTACGACGAGATCTCGCAGCAACGGCATTGTGAAGGTCGCTCCTATTCCACCAGCGAGTAATACCACAGTGTCAAACTGACAAAGGGGGCGGATTGTCCCATATGGGCCTTCGAGGAATACCGTGCGTGACTTGTCATTGTTTGTATCTACCCCGAAGACGTTATTGCACTGCGCATATTGGAAGAACCGCCTTGTTCCACCTCTCTCGCTTCGTATTAGGAACTCGATCTTGTGGTCTTCTGGAAGAGAAGCTACAGTAAGCGGGTGGCTTTGGAATGGAGCAAGGGTGTGGCAGGTGAGAAACATGTGTTGGCTTGGTGTCCATCGATATCCTGGATTTGGGACGGTGACTCGGGTGACATCCCCGGCTAGGGGCGTAAAAGACGCTTGATGCCACCAAAGGGAGGCTGATGCCGCAAGAGATTGTGATTGAAACACCCCCAAGTTAGCATACGCACTCAAGCCATACCTCACCACCCGATCAAAGACCAGCAGTCCAACAGAGATCCAAACCCACACTTTATCTTCCTCTTTGACATGCAGCCAGACTGCCACAATAAATCCCACAAACATAACAAGATGCTGCAAGACGAAGAATTCGTATCCAAGTCTCCTTATCGGTCTTGCAGAAGATACCACAATAAAGGTCAAAATACACCAAGCCGCAAATCCGCGCTTCGCATAGTACTCGTTTTTCAGCTGGTACGTGATATAGTTGTAGCGGCCCCAGCTCCGAAACCAAAACCCCATGTGCAATGTTCCGCATAACCAGAGAATTCGTGCAATCCAGCGGTGGTACCAGTTAAGCCGGACGTAGTCTGTCCCGCTCAGAAGGCCAATGATGTTTCGTCGTCCGGAGAGCAAAAATACAAGAGGCAGTTGAGCGATTGTGATAAAACCAGTGCGATAGCCGATGTCTTCCCACGCCCATTGATTTTCCGTGTCGAGCTTGTAGAAGCATAGGACGAGCACGACGACCAGGTTCCCTGAAATAATAGCTAGCCGGCCTAGTGGTGCAAAGTAGAAGTTGTGTCTGACTATCGAGATTGGTGCAGGGGTAGCGTGGCTTGCTTCTCGGGTCACGGCTGTTAAGGTGGCATAGGCTCGGAAGAAAAGTGACTTTGGTTTCGAAGGGGTGAGTGTTTGATCTCGAAGTCTGGCTGGGTTAGCTGATTCTCTCTTGTCAGAGAGACTGCTCTCACCGTTGGAAGCCCTGTAGGTGATTGATGAGATTGGCAAGAGCGGCGGCCCCAACGACGCTGCCCACCACTGCCCAGTAGACCTGCTGTAGGTACTGTGGGCTGGCCATGCCATGGCCCATGTGCATGTGGCTGCTCATTCTCAAGGTATCTGTCGTGACGTTTACGCTGTCATTTGATCAACTGTCGGCCATGGATGCGCCCGTCAACGCTCGCTCATGAAGGATGTCCACTTTTGACTTGAAGGACTGGAAGGTGACCAACAATCTGAACCTTGGAGGGCCAAGAAAGATGGCTGATACTTGGTGAGTAATAATCTGCTCACCCCAATGCACTTCTCCTGCTTGGCAAATGATGTGCTCACGCTGTTTGCTCTAGCTGCTTCTGGCTTTTCAATATCCTGAAGTCGAACTGATGCAAACCGTAAGGGAGAAATCACAAACATATAGGCCCTCTTTTAGCCTCTATCCTGGACCATTACACCAACTTCCCTTCTCCTGAGTCGAGAAACCGTCAGATATAGAGGCAATATGGATCATTCTCACACACCGTCCTCTTCCTCATCTATGACCATGGCTATGGTCTTTACCAGCACCCAGAACACGCCTCTCTTCTCCTCCCTATGGGCCCCATCCTCAAATGCCTCCTACGCCGGCACTTGCATCTTCCTAATCATCCTCACCATTATCGGCCGCTACCTCGTCGCTTCCAAAGCATACCTCGAGCAGCGCTGGCTAAACGCTCACCTGAAGCGCCGCTACGTCGTTGTCGCGGGGAAGCCCTCTGAGGCTTCTCGTATCGAATCACACCCAGACGCAAAGAGCGCGATGCTTGTTACCTCCCAAGGCGTTGAGGAGTCGGTTCGCGTAGTTTATCGCGACATCTACGAGAAGCCGCCGTGGCGATTTAGTGTTGATTTACCACGGGCCGTTATTTATGTTGCAATTGTTGCGGTCTCGTATTTGTTGTGAGTTTGCTTTGTTAGGCTTCGAGTCCAGGTCCAAGGAAGCTACTAACGTGCATCGATGCCTAGAATGCTCGCTGTAATGACGATGAATGTTGGGTACTTCTGCTCGGTCCTTGCAGGATCTTTTCTCGGTGAGCTTCTGGTTGGGCGCTTTGTGCACTGGAACGAGTCGCACGGCCATTGAGGCTAGATATTACTAGACATTCTTACTGGGCCATATCAAGATGCTGTTCGCAGTAGTGGTTACATCCTACTCAAGTAACGGAATATATTATTAGACAACATATTCCATGGTCGAAGCCCTGCATAGCTTGTCTTGGTAATGGTACTACTGGCCAGGTTATGTCGGCTTCCCCCGCATCTTGTTCTTTGTCGCAGCACCTGAATGGCTCGGCTATTGAGGACTTGTCCAAGGCCAGACTAAAAAGCTTGGGACGAGCAGATATGAGCAGATTTCCTTTCTTGGCCCGGTTCCGGCTGGCTATACTCATCTACTTAGATCTTGGCTTTGATGATGAGGTTGGGGATGATGGTTCGCTAGGAGGGGTAGCAAGAGCCATCCCTATGCGCCATCTACACCACCTCCAGGGGCTACTAGCAGACAGAGCCTAGTTAGAGCAATCTAGAATACGAGATGCATCAAAGTGTCTCCTAGCTACCGAGCCAGCCACTATCCACGAACCTGCTCAATCAGAATAAAACCCTGCTTGGAAGACCCTGCATGGGGGAACTGCCGTATTTATTCCAAGTGTTACAACCAGTCTAGTGTAGCTTAAAAGCCCACACCTCAACACCAACTTCCTTCTCCTTTCCTCCCTTCCACACTGAAAGCACCCTTCCTCCTTGATCTTTACTATCCTAAACACCATGAAGCACCCAGTCACGCCCCTCGCGCTCCTCGCGCTCCTCACTCCCCTCACAACCGCACACTTCGCCCTAACATACCCCTCCCCCCGCGGCACCGACACCGAGAACATGCCCGAGTTCCCCTGCGGCGGGCTCTCGACATCCCCAAACCGCACATTGATCTCCCTAGAGTCGCCCAGCTTCCCCGTCGCACTAGACCTGGGCCACGACCAAACCGCCGTGCAGATCCTGCTCGGGCTCGGCTCGACCCCGGGCTCAAACTACAACGTCACGCTGCGCAAGACATTCCGCATCGAGGGGCTCGGCGGGTTCTGTCTCCCGGACGTCGAGCTCTCGCAGGATGTGCTGGGGACTCGGCTTGTCGATGGGCTGAACGTCACCCTGCAGGTTGTGTCGAATGGGCATCCGAGTGGGGGACTATATGCGGTACACACATGAGTCCCTTGCCTGTGTTGTGATGGATTGAAGTGAATGAGACTGACATCCAGCAATAGTGCGCGGACCTTCAGCTCGTTGGGGATACCGTTCCGGCTCCTTCTGAGTCCGTCTGTTCGAACAACACTGGCATCTCGGCAATCGCCTTCACTGGTGCAGCGGCGGACCGTAACGCCAATGCCTCGACTGCTGATGGCGAGGCGCAGAACGAGGACTCAGAGCATGACCATGACCACGGCGATAATAGCACTGAAAGTGATGACGAGACTGCTACCGAAGATGCAGACTCACCTACCTCGACTGATGCGGCATCGGCGATTCAGACGGCTGCTTGGGGTGTTTTGGGGGCAGCTATTATTGGAGGGCTGGCAGTTCTGTAAACTGTAGGCGCATGATTTGCTTGGAAGAACGGTGTCTTACTGCAGATGAGCTTCTAGTTTGCTGTCCTAACGAGAAGTGGTATTCTCTCCAGTGAAATAACGCTATTGTCCTGTGAAATAGGAGGGGTGATGACTGTATGATGTCGACTGGGCTTTGCATATGCCGAGTTGGCTCCAGGTCTACTCTTGATTTTGGTAAATCCATCACTCAGTTCTGTCTTTGTGAATCTTTGATGCCATCTTTTGTCCATCTATAAACAAACCCTCTAATTGGTCACGAGGGGCAAAGGGCGCGACTAACATGTCACGTGCGAATCTGTCCACAATCGTTTCGACGCTGGTATTGTTCTCCAATCCTTCTTTTCCTCCTCCGGGGAGTTATCTATTGTCATTTTGTATAAATCGCAACCATGGCCACGACCGCAGACAAGTTTGAAAGGCTGCGCGCAGTCGGTAGGTGGTAAAGCAGTGCATCCTATGACTCAATTGACCGGCTCCTAGGCCTCTCGGAGAAGTACTCCACCACGAGACACCCTTTGCGCTTTTACATCAATGTCGCCGTCACAGCAAGCTACACAATCCCGGAGGGTTTCACTCTTCCGCTCAAGGAATATGTATACAAGGCCGTTGAGACACTAATCAATCAGCATCCGATTCTCTCGGCAATCCCAATTGGAGAGGAGACGGAAAAGCCGTACTGGGCGCGACTCCCAGAAATCGACCTAGCCCAGCCGGTTTCCTTCCAGACGACGGCCAAGAGCTTGACACTAGACGAACACGATGGCGAACTGCAGTCCTTGATCGAAGCGCAGCATGACATCGGTTTCATCGCGCCTATGCCCTACTGGCGGCTTCTAATTCTGACTAATGGCGAATCGGAGAAACGCTTCACTGCTGTTTTTGTATTCCACCATGGGCTAGGCGACGGTACTTCTGGAAAGGCATTCCATCGGACATTCCTTCGGGCTTTGCGAGAGACAGCGTCGTTGAAGCCAGGGGAGGCTAAGCAGATGGTCGTCCCGCCGAAAACAGCCCTCTTACCACCACTAGAAGACGTTCACCCACTTCCTATTTCTATCCCTTACCTCCTGAAGATTGTTTACAAAACATGGTTTGCCTCCAAGCCAGACCCCGGAATATGGGCCGGAGGACCCTTCCAAGTCCCGCTGAAAACTCACGTCCGCTTCCTTGCCCTATCAGCCGCCCAGACTTCAGCTCTCGTCAAGGTTTGCCGTGAGCACGGAACGACAGTTACCTGCGCAGTCGAAACTGCCATCGCGCGCTCGATCTTCCCACATATTCCTGAGAAATATACCCGTCTCATGGGTAGCGTACCAATATCCCAGCGCCCATGGCTTCCCGACACAATCACGGATGAGTCAATGGGAGTTTATGTGCAGGAAATGCCAGAGATCTTCTCTCGCAAGGCAGTGGCTCAGGAAGGGTTCCCGTGGGACGAAGCGCAACGGGCCAAGCGGACAATCGCAAAGGAGCTTGCCCTAGAGAGCAAGAATACTGCAGTTGGGCTTTTCAAGTACGTCAAAGACTACCGTAAGGACCTATGCGAGTCCAAGATTGGCAAACCCAGGCCGGCGACGTTTGAGCTGTCCAGTCTTGGAGTCGTGAAGACGGAGAACACTGAAGATACTGGGGATACTGTCCCACAAATGGGTCGAGTCATCTTTTCTCAAAGTGCAAGTGTCACTGGTGCAGCTATACAGTTTTCTCTTGTCACTGGCCCCGATGGGTGTTTGGCGTTGGGTGCTTCCTGGCAGCCTGGTGTTGTGGGCGAGGACACGGTTCAGGCTGTCATGGACACGCTCAAGAAGGAACTGCACCAGCTCTCTTGTTAGACTTGTTTGAAGCCTTAGGATTGTAATGTTTAATGTATCTATACATTGATAATCAAAGATAATACGTCAGGTTGTTGACCCCGCCGGAGTAAACAAATCCTTTACCACAGGCGGTGAGAAGACCGAGCCTCGGCCGGCGGCAGAAAAGGGGGGGTGTGCCTCATCGGCTTTCAATCTCGCATCTAACGCCTTCTCAATTCTTTGCGATTTCTGAAGAAACAGTGCCTCCTACATCAAGATGTCTCGAGCGCCCTTTATCGTGCCCGCGCTAAAGAAGCACACCGCCACGGTGATCATGGCCCACGGTTTGGGCGACAGGTTGGTCCCGTCTCATCAGTGGTGAACAGGCTGGCTGATTGATTATTCTATGATAGTGGCGCCGGATGGTATGTCAAGAGTTCTACGAACTCATAATAATGCTGCGATTGACGTCCTAACGCATTCTCTTGATAGGGTCTCCCTCGCTCACAACTGGCGCCGACGAGGCCTGTTCGAGGAAGTCACCTTCATCTTTCCAAATGCGCCCATGATTCCGATTACAGTGGTACGTTCGTCACGACGGAGGCTTCACAATATCAATATTCGATTGGGAGACCCCGCTTACGGGTTATGTGTACAATAGAACTTCGGAATGTCAATGCCTGGTTGGTACGACATCACCAAGCTCGGTCGCGATGTGAGTGTCCTCGTCCTCATTTAATGTTTCAACAAACAGGCGGCTAATCAGTTGGTGGTACAGCTCGACTTCCAAGAAGCCATCCGAACCCAAGACGAAGCCGGCATCCTCAAGTCCCGCGATTACTTTAACACCTTGATAAAAGAGCAAATCGACCAAGGCATCAAGCCCTCCCGGATCGTCCTCGGTGGATTCTCGCAGGGAGGCGCCATGTCCGTGTTCTCAGGTATAACGGGTCAGGAAAAGCTTGGCGGTGTCTTCGGTCTCTCGTGCTACATGCTGCTTAGCGATCGCATCAAGAACTATATCCCGGAGAACTTCCCAAACAAGAACACGCCGTTTTTCCTGGCGCACGGCACAGACGACGATGTTGTGCCGCATGATTTCGGCAAACGCTCGGCTGAACTGGCTGAGGAGGTAGGCCTGGAGGATGTTACATTCAACTCCTACAAGTAAGCTGCCGCTTTCAGCATGTGATGTGTCTTTTGCTAACAATGATAGGTACCTCACACACTCCGCTGACCCGGTCGAGATCGAAGATCTGGAAAAGTTTCTGAATAAGGCGATTCCTGCCGAAACAGAGGGCAACTTATGACTTGACCCTCCCTCTGGACAATGGAAGCCGTTCTCAACCAGCGTCTTCCTTGGCGCAGTGCTGCTATTCATAGCGATTCTGATTTACAGACGAGATAGATCTTCCTCCACGCACGAAACCAAATAGGCCATCATGACCTCGTAACTCATAAACTGCTTATTTAATCCTTATTCGCCCTTTCAATCGCCCTCTGGATAACCTCCACCATTCTGTCATTATTCCGCGCATCGAACGGGATCATATGCTTCCCCCCATGGTCATAAATTTCCGAGTTCCCTGGGTCACAAAGCCCAAACAGCTTCATCCCCGACTGATAATGGGGGTCCTGTTTTCCCACGATATGCGCCGTCGGGATCTTGACCTTATACTCTTTGACCCCATTGGTTTGACGTAGACTTTCAATCTCAGCAGGCCCGCTCCCATCAAGCTCATACGGCCTCCCCGCACATATGAACACGGCCACCTTGAACAGCGGCGACGCGTCGGGACCCTTGGTTTGAAGGTGATGTTCAAGGAGCGAGTACCCCAGTGCCGCACCCTGCGAGAATCCCATCACGGCGTCGAACGGTCCCTCACGCTCCATCGTGCGCAGCGTATACTGGATTGCAGCGCCAAGGTCCGTGCCCGGGTTCATGTCCCTTGGATAGTGGTTGTAAAAAGGAGGCGGGACAATGCCTCTGAGTTCTGAGCAACGTTAGTATTTAAATCGCATGCTTGGGATTGAGTAGTACCAGGCTCGCAGTCCGAGTTCAGACGCCCGTTGATGAAGTGGAATTTGTGGCCCTGCGATTCGAGGGATCGGATCAGGCCGCCTGCGTCCTGGTCAGTACTTATAGCGCCCTGAGTGGTTTGAACGGTCTGGTTGACGTACCAGCTTGGATCTCAAAGATCTGTTAAAAATCATTAGTATACGGCGTTTACGCAGCTCATTGTATTGCGCGTGGATACGGCGTTGGACGCCAGAGCTGATGGATGAATAAACGTACCTCGCCGCTTGTGCTTGCGCCATGTAGACAGAGGAAACGCATTTTGGCGCCAGGGTACTCTAAGCAATCGGTAGTTGATACGTGTTTCAGATGCTCGTTTGGTTCTAAGCTTTAAGGATGTTCAGGAGTATGTTTATCTTGGGCAAGATTGCTTGCAGGATGCGATGATGACATATGCTTGGTGTGGGGTTTGGAGGAAAGAGCGTACGACTGCATGGGCACGAGATTTCGCTTTATGCTTCTGAACTGAGCAAAAATGGCGTTTTGTTCTGAAGCCCGCTCATAACAGAGCCGTCTTTAGTACAAAGTAGAATGGTCTATTTAGCCATTGTTTTGAAGAACATCCAATCTTATAGTTCGTATACCAGTTGATTACTCGATTCGGTAGTGGCCGATCTAGACTTGATGCCTTGTGGCCTTGTTGCCTTATTCTTGGTGTTCCATTGTCTCTGAGGTTAATGGCTGCTGTGCTTGTATGCGTCATTTCCTTGTACGCTGAAAGCATTCTTGACCATATCTCATTTTTGTCTTCTCCTTCCAGTGTAATATTGACCTTGTTACGCGGAATATCATGAATCACCAAATTGATGCCTGAATGGTTAGGGTTTAGCCGAGGAGCCTCCCTCAAGCACAGTCCACACAATCACCACAACAATTCACGGGAGAGATGCTCTCATTTGCGAAGAACAGCCATAGAAAAACATTGCTATCCAGTAGAATATATACCATAGACCTGAACGTAGTACAATCACGATTGACATCTCAGACGCTGTTCCTGTACCTTACCTAGCGAGCTCACGGCCCGCTTTCGCCATCCTTCCCTCTGCTTCTCCCCACACAAACTTCCGTCGAACATCTGAACCTCAACGCCTCCATCTCACCTCACCTCTCACGCACCACCCTATATACCTCAGGTAGGTCCATACTGCCCCTATTAAAAATAAACAGCTCCAGCTCGCCTTCTCCATCCGCCCAATCCGGGTCCAAAACAACGTTTGTCGTCGCGGGCGTCTGACGTCGTGAAATTCCGAGTCTTGGCACCTTTTCCGAATCCCACAGCACACAAACTCCGTCCATTCGACATTGCTACCACCCTATATTGACGCTCCAATTCTCCGCAGGTTTTCCCGAATAAACCGAAACTACCGTCAAAATGGATCACGAGAAGTTGGCTAGAATGCAGGCGAGCGTGCGGATCGGTATGTGATTTTTTTCTCTCTCTTCGGCTGGAGTCCAATTGTGCGGTGCGGGTGCGATTCGTTCATGGTGCGGGGAGCGCGAAAATCATCATCTTGGTGGATCAAAACGAGCGGGGGTTTGGATGCTATGGGCTTTGCTTCGGCTCGCTATATTCGAGTCGAAGATTGGGATTGGATTGGACTCGATTGGATCGGCTGGACTCAACCCAAAATGAATGAATTACACCGCACCGGAGGCATTAGACTCTTGCGACTAGGCCCGACTTCATTGATTGATTACTCCATTGTCCAAGGGATGATTTGCTAACTTGTCCGCAGGGTATGTGATACTAGTTTCCCCTCAGCTACATATTCATCGTCGATACCCCTCTCGCACCCCAACCGTGAAACGAACCATCCAGAACAAAGAACACTGATATCTCCCAGTGGAAAGGGTACCCCCCGCCGCAAGGTCAAGAAGGTCCACAAGACCTCCGGTGCCGACGACAAGAAGCTCCAGGCCACCCTCAAGAAGATGAACGTCCAGCCCATCCAGGCTATCGAGGAGGTCAACATGTTCAAGGAGGACGGAAACGTCATCCACTTCTCTGCTCCTAAGGGTACAACGCACCCCCTGCCCAACTCAGCTACCCAACCCACGCGCTAACTTATTTGTGACGCAAAGTCCACGCTTCCGTCCCCTCCAACACCTTTGCCCTCTACGGCAACGGCGAAGAGAAGGAGCTCACCGAGCTCGTCCCCGGCATCCTCAACCAGCTCGGCCCCGACAGCCTTGCCTCCCTCCGCAAGCTCGCCGAGTCCTACCAGAACATGCAGAAGAACCAGGCCGGTGACAAGAAGGACGAGGACGAGGACGACATCCCCGATCTCGTCGAGGGCGAGAACTTTGAGAAATCTGTTGACTAAATTTATCGCACCACATCTCTCCATCCACCCTTCAATCCCATTACGATTCCCATCTCTGTCTCCCAATCGAGCGGGGCATGAGTGAGCGTCAATCAATGATGATATTTATTTTTGCAATGAGGTAATAGGCTGGCAAAATCCAATAAAATATCGAATCCAATCTTTATGAAACTACCCACGGCGTATCGACTTGGCGGTCCGGGTCCTGGAAGCGATGAGGGGAAAAGGCCGGGGAATATCCTCTTTCCTGGGCAGTTGGCCTCTTCCGGCTCCAATGCGTGGAAACTCGCGTCTAAATGGCATCTTCGCCGAAGTAGACATCCTCTCAGGATCCAGCAGTTGCGCTGCAATGTGATAAACATGCTTGTATACGTAGATCGCAGTCATAAACTCCCAAAGTGAATACGATTGGTCCATATAATCTTCCCACGATGCAATACTAACGCCCAAGAATGCAATAAACCTGAGTCCAAAGAAACAGCACGAAAATAAAACAAATCAGTGGGCACGGCAAAACACTGCGCATAAATAGTAAAGTATGTAATCTATCATACAAGCATCAGGGTATAGACTTTTGAATGGGCGGCAGCCAAAGGCTACGACTCCTCCCTCAGCCCACAGATATCCGTCCCCAGCACCATGTCAACCATAAACCAGAACCGCCAGTAGACGTTCGACTTGTCATAGTCAAAGGTCCCGTCGTCGCGGAGTTGTGGCCCATCGCCCACAATGTCGCCGGTGAACCAGCTCAGGATGGGGATGGAGCGAAGGACGCGCTCGGTCACTGTGGGCGCCGGCGGGAGCGCTTCGGTTACGGGGCGCAGTTTCGTGCGGCGCACTGTCGGAACGTGTGTCATGAAGTCGGAAACAGGCGCAGGGGCTGGTTCCTGAGGTGTTTGGCGCTGTGTGAGGGTTGAGGCGGAGGAAAGCGGGGGTAAGAGAGACGTTTCGATTCCGGTGGCTGTGGCGGAGCTGGCGGTGCTAGTGGATTCTTGGGAGAAGGAGATGTTTTCTTCGTCGGCGATGCTGGCGAGATTGTTGACGGCGAAGGAGCGCGGGAGGGTTGTTGCGCGAGATGGCTTTTCTTTGTTTTGGAGGAAGGTCGTCGAGTGCGATGAGCTTAGAGTGCGCTTGTTGGTAGACATGAAGCGGTTCGCCTGCGTTGAGCCTGCTGGAATCGGAACGTCCTCTGCTGGTCCTTGGCCGTGGTACATCTCGCAAAAGACCATATGCCCGTCGATTTCCTGCGGCGAGTAGAAGCATGCGCGGTCTGCGGCGTCCGTCGAGTCGAAAGTCACCTTGATCCAGTGGAATCCGCCCGCATAGCGCTTCGACTTGCGGTTCGCGTCCGCTGACAGATTCGTACGAATAATCACATCGCCACCGCTGAGGAGCTGAGAGTGGCCGAGACTGGACTTGGGGTCGTTTCTCGGGTAGTCTTCACAGATCATGCCTCGCGAGATGCGCTCGTACTTGTCAATAACTTTCCATTCTCCATCTTTATTCTTGTATCCGTATAGAATGCATTCCGTCGCAACCTTCTCTGTCTGTTTCCTGGCATTCTCGAGGTTCGACGACGACGACGACTTGGGGAGGGTGTTTCGTGTGTTTTCCTGCTCTTGCTGCTGCGCGAAAAGTCGGCCAAACTCTGCCACGTTCTGGTTCTCCTTCTTTGCGGGCGTGCCGGTGCGCGTGCGGGACCGAGACTGCTCGTAGCGGGCGTTTCTTCGCTTGCCGAACGGTCCTGTTTCCTCGGGCGGTCGTCGTGGGTTGCGGGATTCACTGATGATCAGTTAGCATCCTCAACAATCACGTTTCACAGGCTTATTGGTAAATGGGTGCGCTCACTCTTTATAAACATAGCCCCAAGGTAAGGTATTGCCCTTGTCGTCCTTCGCGCGCTCCTCTAGAGGGACGGAGTGATACTCCATCTTCCGCAGCTGCCACAGCAATCAAATTATCGTTATTTGTAAGAAGAAATCGTAAACAGCAGCGAGGCTCCAGATTCAAGAACCTTTGAGTTCAAGCGTCAGGTCCAAGACAATGCGAGTTGTTGAGAATGCAGATAAACGAGCTGCTCGAAACTTTTGTCGCAATAAACATTGTTCGCCGGACTACGGTCACGTGCTGTTGGGCGGTATACCATCCTGCCCTTTTACTTCCATTTTCTACTCTCTCATTAACCAAAATATATATCCGCACAATTGCTACTGGGTCAAAAATGTTATCTGTCCAGCATCTCCCTCCAGACCACAAATGTCCCCAAAATCACCAACCTCCTGGTTCAGGCGTGCCACATGCCCAATAAATTCAATCAGAGGACAAGAAAGTCCAGGCCCAGACTTGCAGTACGGCAGAGGTACTGTCTTGTCGTTTATGTTGACGCGGACAAATGTACTCCCTTCGCCACTGGAAATATTCGCTGAGGAGCAGGTTATGCGTTCAAGGATGATGCGACCACCCATCGGCAAAACCGACGAGGTGCGCCAAACACGGTCCGTCGCCCTGTGCGTGGTAGGTAGATCGGGATCATATCCTGAATCTTTCAAAATATCCAGCGCTTCCAGGAATGGGGAAATATCTCCGTCGTGGACGCTATCGCAGCACGTCAATTCCATGATGCCGCTTAAAAAAACTGGGACTTACACTTACAAGCTGAAAAATAGAGGCCCAGCTTCCGGCCCAGTCTGTAGAAGACTAGCCGTAGCATTTAGCCATAGCCAACCCATTGCACCGGCGTACTTGTTCCCTGGACCAGCTCTGTAATAGTGGACGAGATCACGGCCGTACTCGAAGTTCTCCCAGTCTTCACGGGTGAAAACATCGCACCAGGGACTCGAGCCTCGCACGAGTGTCTCAAAACCGCACATCTCCTGCATGCTGAAGACCTCGATGTTTGTCAGCTCGCCAAGGGCCGAGTTTCCCTGCTCGTATATGAGTCGTCTCGCTATAGCTGGAGCGTACGCCTGCTGGAAACGAGCAAGCATGTTGATCCCTTTATCGTGACCCTCCTCGGTGTCCTCGAGGTATTTGCGACATGTGTCGCCAGGTGTCAGCGTATCCGCTCGTCTGTCAAATGTTTCCGGAATGATCTCTAGCTCGGCTTTGCCGCTCTTCTCCCAGTCCAGACCAAGGAATCCGTACGCGAAGTACTGGGCCGTCTCGATGACGCGCTGGCAGTCACTTGCCCAGAATCTGATCTTGGAGTCCGTAGGCAGCAGGTGTTGGTATCGTGTTAAGAGGCGAGTGCCGGTAGTAAAAGCACCCATGGTACCTGAATAAGGCCCAGTCCTAGTTAATTGATCGAAGTCTTCCTCAGCAGTCTCGGTGATAAATTTCCAGTTGTTCAAGAAAGACAACGACCCGTTGAAAACCATGTTTGCTTCTTTGAGTCGTCTGAGAAGCTTGAGATGACCTGCAAACGAAATTAGACTTCTAGATAGACTCAATGATATCAAAGAAACTTACGATTTCCAGCGGATTTGGTCGGGTATCGTTCTCCATGACGCGCCATCTATTCTTAGGTTAGCGTTTGTAAACTCGAGCGCAGTAGAAGAACAAATATTACCATGTGTACTTGGTAGATATGGCACCCAGCTGGTGGTTCGATACCCTGTATAGGGCCGTCGGCCTTCTCAATCCAAGGACCATACCCGCCTAAGTGGTAGTACAAATTCCAGCCATCGCTTTCGGGTACGTCCGAATGCTGAGGAGAGGATTTGCGCGTAGGATCAAACCAGGTGTTCCAGCTGGGGACATATGGTGATGCAGCACCCTTTCTGGGCGAGGTGATGTAGTCTCTGATTATGGCAGATGCTTCATTGGAGTAAATGCTCAGGAAACTGACAAAGATGATAGACCCGATCAATGGCCATGAATAGGAAACGCTAAGCATCCTACAAGCGAAGCAACTGCGTTACTAATGCAAAGGAAGTGCAAAAGGAAGAAGATTGAAAGATCTCAGAAATGGGATTGACCAGGATTCCTGCCGCCAAGACAAGCCGGTGGGTATACTACGAGTTATGCAAACAAAGCATTGCGACTGCAGCCCTATAGTTTCAACGTTCAAAGAATTCTATGTGTGCTTTATGCAATTACATCATCCAGGACGGGCTCTAACTTATATAGCATACCGGAAGCGAGGGCTCATGTCGCCCATCTCTTCGATCTCCTCGTCCGTCTTTCCAGCTATCTTCTCGTCTTCAGAACCCTGGTCTCTGCGCTTATTTTTCCAATTGTAATAGGCCCACATGATACCATATACAATGCCCGCAAATCCGACCAGCCCCAGAGTGACGGCGTTGCCGCGTACGTATCGAGGGCCTTCCTCGGTCTTGTAGAGAAACGGCGACATGACTCCGCTGACATTGCCGAATGTCAGTTGTAGACCGGTAGCAAACGTGCGTTTCGCATAGCGAGGAAGCGTGGTGGGCAGCCAGGCTAAGGGTAAGCCTACAGCCACGTACAATCCCATGGCGACAAGCAACGCGCCAAAGTAATGCACTCCAGAAGAGGAGTCCGAGATCAGGATACCGTACCCGACAACCGAGATTGCTGCAAAGATGCAGCAAAATACCCCACGACGCTGGGTGCGATCACTAAACCAGGCAATGATCAAGTACGCGATTGCGCCCAGTGCGTAGCAAGGGATCGTTAGGGCTTGTACTTCGGGCGTGGACCAGTCTCCGAGTCCCCTAATTATGGTAGGCAGAAACGTGCTGTAGCCGTAAAGCATAGTATCGATGCCAAATTGTGCGATACAGAAAGCGTAGATCCTCCAGTCCAGTGCGCCTTCTTTGACATCTGCCCAGTGGAATTTTTGGGCGGACGCGGTGTTGCCGAAGTGTCGACTCCTGACCTTGACAACTAATGCCCTTTCTTCTGCGTTGAGATAATAGGCTGTTTCAGGATCGTCCGCGAGGAAGAACCAAGTAGCAACACCGACTAGGACAGTGGGAATGCCTTCGATAATCAGGATCCAACGCCAGCCCTTCAGCCCGCTGACTCCATCCATGAAACCAATGCCGTATGCGAGTAAGCCTCCGCATGCACCAGCTAGCGCTGCGCTACTAAAGAGATAGCCTGTCCGCAGGGCGATTTCGTGCTTGCTGTAAAAAAGGGTCAGGTAGACCATGAGGCCTGGGAAGAGGCCGGCTTCCACAACGCCCAGAAGCAGCCGACAAGCAATGAGCCCACCATAGCTCTGGGTTATGCCAGTGAGAGTTGCTATAATGCCCCAAATGACTGCTATGGATGCGATGTACCGCGATGGCCTAAGCTTCTTCAAAACAAGGTTCGACGGTACCTCGAATAACTGCCAGTCACATATAGTCAGATGTCGGTCATCATAAGATAGGTTCAATACGCACACAGTAAGTGACGAATAGAATGGACACCGCGACCTGATACTGGTCACCAACTAAGCCTAGATCTTCTTCCAAGCCGTATAATCGAGCGTTTCCAATATTGACTGCAGGTGCGGCAGGTTAGCGATTACTCTACAATGGACCATAAAATATACCTCTATCCAAGAAGCTGAAAAGATAGAGAAGGACCACAAAAGGAAGAATGTACATATCCATCTTCCTAATGAGCTTCTTCTCCGCCTTCTCATCAAAGGCAGACACCTCGGAGTTGGCGTCCATCTCCGGCACCCTCGTCTTTTTGTTCCCGTTTTGTTGTTCTGGATCCATTGTGAGTTCTCGCATATATGTATTTAAATTGCGCTATGTCGTTTGCCGTCTTCGCTAGCTTATATAGCTATATATTGTCGATTTCGCAGTATTTCGAGCCGAAATTAACCGTCGCGCGGCCGATCTCGGAGGCGATTTAGACAAGGTTTACTCGGTGATGGGGCCGTCCATGCTGCGCCTATTATAGTCAACGTCGCAGACAGACGGGATCGCGTCAGGCAATGGCCAAGGATTGGCAAACGAGAGTCATATCAACCGGGTGAAAATGTCGAATGAAGGAAGAGGGCTGACAAAAGTGGGTGAAATCAAAGTGCCAAGACTCCAGACCGGGAGCTTATCAAGGTTATCGTGCCCCGTAAAAGTGGGAAGCGAGCTTGGACCCTGGACGAACTTTTGCTCTGCACCACGGACTCGTCTGCTCTTATCAACGATCCGAATGACCCAGCTCGAACTAAGGGTATTGCTTTTTATTGCTCGTGCTTGACGTCAGACTCAACCGTGATTGAAATATCTCTACTCCATCGAGTAACGTGCTGCATATTCTATGACTGCACTAGGGGTTCATCATGAAGATCATCACTGCACCCTCATTCCTCACGCGTCTTGATTCGATCCTGGCGCGATCCACCAATCTCAGATCATTCCTCCAGCATCACAGGGTTGGTCAGTCATGATACATAATGTCACCATTGTTGGGTACAGGGTTCCCGTTCGAGACTTCAATGGGCATCAAGCCTCCAACAGAGAGCCCAAATTGAAGGGACGAATCAACCACTTCATAAATCGCGAAAAGCCTTGGTATAGTGACGGTGACTTCTTCTCATTCAGCGAATACAACAAGGAGCACTAGACCGACGAAAGATGATTGTAACTTGCAAGGAGGTAATAGACTCGTAAGCCCCCCTTGGATTCATTGGAGGCGCCTGCGTTGAGTTGCTTTTGCGTTGTTTAGTCTCTGCTGGGGAGTTTCCAGGTATATGATTCATTTGAGTATATGATTCATTCGAAGAAGAAGTGTTCCCGATGTCGACCAAGATTCAATGGCAGTAGTACATTGCTGCCAGTACTCCGTCCTCAGAAATTCGTGAGAAAACGAAAGTTATACAAGATTGCTAGGTCATGGAACTCACGACGCATGGAGAAGAAATTGTCCAGAACTCACTTTCCATACTATTTTTATTGGCTACCTCGGCAGTGGCATTCATACTAAGCTCAATTTAGTGGGGATTATTTGCATCATCTTTTCCCGAGAACCAAGGCATACCATAGGTAGGTACTCCGGAGTAAGACCTCCTCACGTGTCAGCAGAAGTGGAGAACATCTCCTGGTTGTATTGTTGAGCAACCCCAATCCACTCCTACTCTGTTTATAGTGTTATTTACCCTCTGAAATCATTCTAGTCCTCTCCCAACTTACAGCGATCACAAGATGCCGAAGAACTACGGCGAGTATCAGACAGAGATCTACGGCCAAGGCGCCCTGATGGGCCTGAAGCCGAACGTCACTACCGACCCTCGTTTACTTGAGGAGCAGGCCCGCAAGGCTTTGAGCGACATTGCTTATAACTATGTCGCAGGAGGCGCTGGAGAGAAGGCTACGATGGATAGCAACCGCCTAGCGTTCCGGCAATGGAAGCTGTATGGTTATCCCTTTTTACCGGACCACTGAGATATGGGCTGATGGTTGAATACAGAGTACCAAAGATGCTGAGGCAGGTTAGTATCCTTCCTCTTCTTCTTATTCTCCTCAGTAATTCTCAACTTGATGCTCTGTAGATGGATAAGCAGGACCTTGGTGTAAACCTCTTCGGAAAACATTACCCGACACCCCTTATAATGGCACCCGTGGGAGTCCAAGGTCTATTCCATGCAGACAGAGAGACAGGTCTTGCAGAGGTATGCTCTGAGACTGAGATTCCATATACCCTCAGCACGGCGAGTACGAGCTCCATTGAAGAAGTCGCGAACGCAAACGGCGACGGAAAGCGTTGGTTTCAGCTCTACTGGCCAGGCGACGACGAGATCACGCTCTCACTGTTAAAACGCGCAAAAGAAAACGGGTACTCCGTTCTCGTTGTTACACTGGACACCTGGTCCTTATCCTGGCGACCAGCGGACCTCGATAACGGTTACATCCCGTTCATCCGCGGGATCGGAAACCAAATCGGCTTCTCTGATCCAGTGTTCCGAGCCAAGTTCGAAAAGGACACCGGCGAGAAGGTCGAAGACGATATTGTTGGAGCGTCCAGGGCCTGGATCGGCAACGTTCTGTCTACAGCACCCCATCTCTGGGATCAGGTTTCCTTCCTGCGCAAGAATTGGGATGGGCCGCTTGTGCTTAAGGGTATTCAGCATGTTGACGACGCAAAGCTTGCGCTTAAGGCTGGCTGTGATGGTATCGTTGTTTCAAACCATGGAGGTATGACACTCAAGTTTCATATCTTCTTGCCACCTAGCTTGTCCGCATGCTAAATCTGCGCAGGTCGTCAAGTTGACGGTGCTATTGCCTCCTTGGAGGTGCTCCCGGAGATCGTTGATGCGGTCGGGGATAAATTGACTGTCCTCTTCGACTCTGGAATCCGAACTGGTGCCGATATCATCAAAGCTCTATGTCTAGGGGCCAAGGCTGTCTTGATCGGCCGGCCAGTGATATATGGCTTGTCAGTTGACGGGAAGAATGGTGCTAAAGCTGTTATTAAGGGTCTCCAGGCCGATCTATGGCAAAACATGTCATTATCCGGAATATGCACGGTGGCAGAGTGCACCAGGGACAAAATCCGGAAGATTCAATATCCTGGCGACGCGAAGGCTATGCTGTGATGCCCCATCCCTGTCCTCGAGATATATATATTCCGAATCTAGCACAACTTCTAACGCCGGATGACACACTCTCATCAAATAAAGTAAAGTCAAAGCACACACGTATCTCACTTGACACTTGTAACATCCAGCGATTTTGATCATCATTAAGTTGGACGCATGACTATTGTTTGTGGAGTTTTGTTGGGGAAACACGGGGAATCAATCACATGCCCCTCAACCCCCCAAATGTCTGTGAGTGGTCACTCGCCAGCTAAGTCTTCTGACGCAACCAACGCATCCATAAGCTTGAATCTTGAATTCTAGCCCTTGCATCATTATTAAAATGAGAGCGTCTGTCTTTTTCATCCTTATGGCTTAGGGGCACCTCTTCGAAGAACGCTGAAACGTCCGGTGGAAGCAATTCAGGTCGATTACGTCAATGGCTCGCGATGCCTAGATTATTAGGCTGGGGACCAAGCTCTAAACAAAACGATGTCGAGGCCACCGGATTGGAAATCCATAGAGACGGAAGCCATGTACCCGCATCGTCAGGAACGTCTTTATTACCGGGACCCGTCGCATCTCTTGTGTCGTTCGTCACACAGTCTACCTCGCTGTCGCTGCGAGTAGGGACCTATTTTGGCGGAGTCGCTTTGGATGGGGCGAGGGTCACAACATTGACCGGGTTGGAGCTCAGTCGAACCGTAATTGAGGGAATCTTGACAAGGGCAGGACGGGATGTGGCTGCTCGAAGCAGCGGGAGTCATGGGAAAGCAGAAGCCGAGTCGATACTCGAGAGAAGTGTATGCCGTTCTGGGAGCTAATGTCATTCCGCGCTCGTATACTAATGTTGAATCTAGCTGGCTGCCTTGCACACAACGATAACGTCTGCGTCGTTCTTCGCCGCCGCGTCCTTCCACTTCTCCTCGACGACCCTTTCCTCTACCTCAAACATGTCGCAAGCGCTTTTATCAACTCTAGATGCTATTCTTGGATCTACAGAGTCATCGAGAGCAATTGCGGCCATCATAACTTTGGTCCGCAAGGAATTCAGTGACCAGAGTGCAGAAATAGGCTCTGAGAAGGTCGGTGTTGGCGATCTCCTAGTTGGAACTGTTGGATTCGTGATGCTGCAGCGCTGGGGAAGGAAGAATACGGAAAGACAAATAAGTCTCACTGGTGGGCTAGAGACTGTGTGGGACGTTGTGATTCTCGACAACGGTATTCGAGCGGACGTCCTTGATATGCACCAGCTGCAGCCTGTGAATCGGCCTGAAATCAGACGGAGTGGGTCAAGGCGGTCTTCTTTCATATCCCCCGGTAATGTTGAAGAGGAATTCGATGTGGTCGAACGTCCAGAAAGTGCCATTGACGACTCAGAACCACCTTCGATCATCTTACCCGATGTTCAGGATAATATATCTGACGAGGACATTCGAATGTACATAATGAAGCAGCTTCCTCGAGGTTGCCGGGCTTCAATCAAGACTGATTCGGTCACCGCTCAAACGATAACTGTGAACGTTTACGACGAAGATGATGGGCAAATAGCTGCTCCTCCCGGTACCATGGTTGTTGAGGAGAGATTTCACAATAATAACCTTGGTGGCGGCAGAGGATCAAACATCGGGCAAGCTCCCAAACACACTATTGTCTTCCGGACTGCATTCAACAAGTCACAGAGTGCTGATGTGAGGCCACCATCGCGGCATCTAGTTGGTACTCGCGAATCAGACAATGGTCATGAAGACGGCCACGATCACATATTATCAGATGACTCTATTATCGATATTGTGCCGAAGACCGCAGATAAAAGTATAGACAGGGGACCAAAACGGCAGAGACTTGATATCGAGCAACAAAAACAGGTACTTCCTGATGTAAACGATTCGGGCACGTTGCCAAATGAGACGACGCAGCCAGCGAGACGAGTTTCCGGGACATTCGGCAGAGGCTCACTCACAAAATTTGCTCAGAGAGTTAAGACAGGAGCAAGCGAAAAGAATGATCAATCAAAAAGGCAATCTTTACGGTTGCCTTTCCAGCAGTCTAATTCTCAGTTGACGCCTACCGGCTCGAGACAGAGTAGTAAGCCTAGAGCGGCTACGACAGAAAGAACCCCCCCCGCGCAGGCGCAACCAGAGAAGCCGACACGGCAACCAAAGACAGTGAAGCCGGGAGTTCCCTCCACGAGCGAATCTTCTCTTGTCGGAGCGAATAGAGGAGTCCCGAGAACCCTGGCGCAGAATCATCGAGCGCCGCTTAGTTCGAGCACAAACAGGCAAGATAGCCGTGCATCAGTTCCCAAAGGCAACTATTATAGGATGCACGAAAAGAGCCAGGAATCTTATATGATGCAAAGAGACACCTACTCTCCATCGCAAGAATTACGGCCCTCGTCACCCAGAATGACAAGAGCACCTGTCCGCAGTAGTAGCTCACTGTCTCTCACACGGTCCGAGTCGGAGGCAACAGTCAACCTACTTCCTGATAAACGACCAAAGTCCGCTCATCGAAGGTCTAAATCTTACACGGCTAGTATATACTCACTGGCAACGGCCGGATCAGATACCTCACTCGTACTAGCCCACCGTACCCGGAAAAGCGCGTATGATGATGCTTCGACTATCCAAGCACTCAATAGGGATGGCCTTGTTCCAGGAATCTTTCCCAAGAGGCATTTTGTGCGCAATATCAGACGTTTCTGTCGGTTTGCATCTGCGACTTACGGAGCCAGCGCCCTGCAAGTCATGGGTTTACCGCGAGAGCCCAAAGGTCCGAATCCCGATGACATCCACAGTCAAGAGCACAACGACTTCTCCCACCACACTGGGCTACCGGCATCTACTATCCTTCTGTCGTCATACGTCGACCCTGCGGGCGGATCCAACGCTGCCGGTGAGACCGAAAGCGGCTTTCCCCTCGTCCATTATCTGTTCCTGGACCACGAATCGAAAGCCGTTGTCTTGGCACTTCGCGGCACATGGGGTTTTGAGGATGTGCTCACGGATATGACATGTGAATACGACGATCTGGAGTGGCAAGGGAAAAACTGGAAAGTCCACAAGGGGATGCATGCCTCTGCGAAACATCTCTTAATGGGAGGTGGAAGAAGAGTGATGATTACTATCCGAGCCGCATTGGAGGAATTTCCTGACTATGGGGTAGTACTATGCGGTCATTCGCTAGGCGGAGGTGTCGCCGCGCTTCTTGCGACTATGATATCCGAACCGACCTCCGAGGCATCCATGGTATCGTTCACAACCACCTCCCAATCAGACGGGAAGCTTCTGCTCCAGAGTGCCAGGGAAACCGGCGATCCCCACGCCGCTTGTTATCTTCCTCCTGGACGCCTTATCCATGTCTATGCGTATGGACCACCAGCAGCAATGTCACCCTTTCTCCGCCGTGCAACACGTGGGCTGGTAACCACCATCGTGAACGGTCAGGACGTAGTACCTTGCCTTTCTCTCGGCATCCTTCATGATTTGCACACGACAGCATTGGCGTTCAAAGGAGACAGATCCGAGGCCAGATCTAATGTCCGCCAACGCGTTTGGGAGAACCTGCGACAAAGCATCGTGAACAAGTTCTATGTTCACGATACACCAATGCTCCTCAATGCCGGTGACGGTCTAGGTGAGGACGCCTGGGCTTGGAGAACCCTGAAGTCGGTCCGTGAAGCCATGTGTGCGCCCAAGTTAGTACCTCCAGGTGAGGTCTTCGTGGTTGAAACCATGCGTGTGTTGCAGCGGAGTGCTTTCACCTCGGATGTTGGCGAAGACGGGTCGCCGCGACTGGGACGACCAGCAACCAGAGTGCAACTCAAGTTCATTCGGGACGTCGAATCTCGATTTGGAGAATTGCGATTTGGCTCTGGCATGTTCAGTGACCATAACCCAGCAAGATACGAAGCTAGCCTTGTGGCGCTCACGCGCGGCATTTTGGACGATTAACGCGCCACGACCAATACTTCGATTTCAGATTGCATATATACTTCATTTTCAACACCGCTATATTTTCAGATATATGAACAATCTTTGAAATTTCTTTTGTTGGATGTCGGGGTGAAGCCTGCGCAGACCTGTATATACCCATTTGGATCTTCGACTTATATACTTCAGGATAAGAGTAGACTAGAATACAAGGATTTCGGTTTCAAGATGAATCGTTGTAGGAAACATTGCCGGGGCCGTTTCCCGGGAACTATGCTTGACGATGCTGCAAGTCCAACTCGCAAAAATGGGTCATCCGCATATAGGACGGCTTGATTGGGTAACACGAATATACGCGTACGGCGGTTTCCCATCTTGTCCTCATTCGAACGTCTCGTCTGGTAGCTGCTGTTCCTGCTCGGGTTCCGGATGTTGCCGGCATGTTGCTCGCATGCTAAGGCGCTGCCGTACCTGGGAGATGTCGGCTCAGCCATGTCGCCGACTTCTTGGACAGACTCTCGAGCGCGACTAGAGACGGGCCGGGTTTGACCATACTCTCATCACCGGAGGGCGGGACACTCAATGGCTGATGCAACAGTGTTCGAAAAGAGCAATGTTGCGGCAGCTCATACAATGTTCCGGTCATATAGACACACCAATAGCGTACTTCCGTTCATATCCTCTTGTTATCAATACCCTTGTGTTTCCGCTCTTCGATCCTGGCATCCAGGTCGTGCATCTGCCTCTCAACAAGCTCTTTCTTTCCCATTAGTGCTTGGCGCGTATTCTGCAGAGATGCGATTCGCTCATCCAGTGTAATCTCGCGGACCTTCTGTGTATGCTATTACGCTGGTTAAACAGCGATGAGATGGAGGATGGGGTGTCGGCAAGTACTCACTTGAGAAACTTCTTTTTGCGTCTTCAGGCCAGCGCCGTAGAGGGTACCGGCAATTGTAATCGCGGTAACAGCCCCTGTCAAGACGAGCTTCTTCACTTTCTGCGGCGTCAATGGGATAGACATGATTTCTTCCTGCTGATGACCTGGATAGTTCGCGGAGTAGCTCTGCTAAGCTGGTCCGAAATCATGGCGATAGCAATAGTTATGCCGAGTCACACCGCCTACCGGCCTGGGAGATAGATTGATTCTTAGCGCGTCGCGTCCACGAGATTCCATCCCGCAATAGCAATTCCGCATCAAAGAAAAGTGACACAAAGAAGTCGCCCTCAATGGCGAGGTAATCTGGCAACTCCCGATCTCGTCTCTACCTCATGCGCGCTGGCCTCTGTCAAGGCAGTCAGACCTGTCAAAACCTCCTAATATGGCTTCCCTGAGCAGCAGCATCCCTCAGCGCCGACGACGCGAGGAAAAAGACGACGACTCCGATAAATTTACGTCCCAGTCTGCCTCTGAGCCTTCTCCCCCCGCGAGTAACAGCAAACGGCTTAGAATTGAATCGGACTTAGAATCTTCGGAAGCCGCCTCCGAATCCGAATCCGAGCCCGCGGGAAATAATGATGAGAACAACGAGGACGGTAGTGCGGAGACCGACGCCAAGATTGCAAGCTTTGACCAGGAGAGCTCAAGGCCGGGCCCAAGCCAAAGTCAGGCTCCTGCAGGGCCGTGGGCGGTCAGGCGAATAAATGGCGGGCGCAAGCAAGGAATGTCGCAAGAGGGGTACAAGCCTGGTGCTATTGTACGGATAAAGGTCACAGACTTCGTGACGTACACGGCGGCGGAGTTCTTCCCTGGTCCGAAACTGAATATGGTTATTGGGCCAAATGGAACGGGGAAGAGTACGCTTGTTTGTGCTATCTGTCTTGGTCTCGGATGGAGCCCGGTGGTATGTGCAGCTCCACTCTCTTTACCCTTTCTTGGATGCTGATGGTTCTTGGTCATTACTATAGCATTTAGGACGCGCGAAAGACATTGGCGAGTTCATTAAGCATGGATGTATGGAGGCAACAATCGAGATCGAGCTTGCGGGTGGCCCGAACAAACGTCGAAATCCCATCGTCACTCGGACCATCAAGCAAAACAATAAAAGCACATTCACCTTGAATGGGCAGCCCTCGACGAATAAGGAGGTGTTGAACCTTGCGCAATCCTTCGCAATCCAAGTCGACAATCTATGCCAGTTTCTCCCGCAGGACAAAGTTAGCGAGTTTGCCGCTCTCACTCCCATCGAGCTGCTAAAGTCAACTCAACGAGCTGCTGCTGGGGCGAGGATGGTAGAGTTTCACGATAACCTGAAGAAGTTACGCGCCGCGCAGAAGAAAGTTCAAGCGGACAACCAGCATGAAAGGGAACAGATTGTGAACCTTGAGAATCGACAAGACATGCAACGTGCTGACGTTGAGAGGGTGCGCCAGAGAGCATTGATCTTGAAAAAGATTCAACGATTGGAACAGATTCGTCCATTGGTTATGTACCAAGATATGATGAACCAGTTAAAGGCCTTGCAAGCTGAGAGAAGTGCTTCTCAGCGCGAACTTGAAGTCCTTGAAGCGCAGTTAAAACCTGTCATGAGGTCCAGTGAGCTGAAGAAAGAGTACTGTTTGCGACTGGATGCTGCCGTCAAGCACAAACAGCGAGCTGTTGAGCGGGCGGATAGAGCGGCGACAGACATTGGCAGGAAAATCGAGCGTCACGAACAGAGCATGAGGCAACTGGAATCTGAGATCGAGGGCGAAAAGAAAAGTGCGACGAAGGCTAGGCAGGATGGCATGAATGTTGCACAAAACATTAAACAGCTCGCTCGGCTGCTGGAGACACCCGTCGAGTTTGATGCTGATTGGTATAACGAGCATATTGTAAGTACAGCAATGACTGCTATACATTGGTTGATCATCTTACTAATGCCGAACAACAGAGGGACAAACGGAGGGAGTTAAGAGATATCGAAGCGCAAAGGTCTGAAGTTAATGATCGTAAACGGCCGCTACATCAGAAACTCCTCGACACAACTGAGCGTGTGAAGCGTGTTGAAAAGGAGCTAAATGACCTTGAGTCTCAGGCTGGGCAGCAAGAAAAGAAACTGCAGTCATACTCCCGCGATTCCCACAAGGCTTATAAGTGGCTCTTGGAAAACCAAGACAAATTTGAAAAAGAAGTGTTCGGGCCTCCAATTGTCACTTGTTCTGTTAAAGATCCTCGATACGCTGACCTCATGGAATCATTATTGCAAAAATCGGACTTTACTTGCTTCACGGTTCAGAGTCGAGCCGATTTCAGGACGCTACAAAAGTACCTCATGCATGAATTGGGGCTTCATGATATCACTATTAAAACGTCTACTATTCCCCTAGCTAATCTTCGACCTCCAATGCCGGATCATGAGCTGAGAAGTTTGGGGTTTTCAGGCTGGGCTAAAGACTTCCTGGATGGGCCGGAACCCGTGATTGCGATGCTGGTCAGCGAGAAGCTGTTGCATCAAACACCAGTCAGTTTAAGAGACATTTCTGACCAAACCTACTCGACCTTGGAACGCGGATCCCTCTCTTCTTGGGTTGCCGGTAACCAGTCATATCAAATCACTCGCCGACGCGAGTATGGTCCCGGGGCTACGTCTACACGCGTAAGACAAATACGGCCAGCCAAAGTTTGGACTTCCCAACCTGTTGATACAGCTACGAAAACCCAGCTGCAACGGGACATTCAGGAGCTGAATGGCGAGATCGCGAATCTCAAGGGAAAAATCGACGAAGATAGGGCTATCCACTCACAGTTGAATCAAGATGCTAGAAATGCCCAGCAAGAAAGGGTCAGTTCGCCGTATCTTTACTGTTCCGCCAGCCATACTGACACAAGGGAAAGGACCGACTCGAGCACGAAAAGGGTACCCAACAAACCAAGTACACCCAATTCAGGGCTCTTCCTGAGAAAATCCGTAAGTTCTCATTTGCAAGTCTATATGTCTTCACGACCTCTTACATTGGACGACAGGCCATCATGAAGACAGGAAAAGGGCTCACGACGCTTCTCTTGCAAAAATCATCGCCAATGTTTCTAAGCTCCGTCAGCAGCAGGACACGTTATCTGTCGAGAAGGCCGAAACTGCCCTCAAATACGCGGTATGAGGCCTGGCGACCCCTCGAGTAACTGGATGCTAACTACTAGTAGGATGCTGTTGATGCACTCTGTGAAGTGCACGAGGAATTGCTCAAGTTGTCGCTATGGAAGATCGAGGGATCCTCGGACTGGGAAGCTCTGAAACTCCGCAACAGCGAGTACGAGGACAGACTGAACGCAAAGAGAGACGAGGTAACGCATTTGTCTGAACAAGTCCGAGCGAAGGCAGCGGAAAACAAAACCTACGCCAGACAGGCAAAAGAGCTCTCAGTAAAAGCCAGAGATGACCCTGAACTGCACGAAATAGCAAAGGAAGCGGTTTCTAACCAGCTTAGTCCTGATGCATTGGAAGCGGAGATCGACTCAGAACAGGCTCGTCTCGAGCTTACGCACGGAGGTCCCAGCAATGTGGTTGAAGAGTTCGAAGAGCGCGAACGGCAGATCAACAAAATACGCAAAAGACTCGACGAGTTTGACAGCAAGATCAATCAATTCAACGACGCCATAGCCGAAGTCAGAGGCAAGTGGGAGCCGGAACTAGACGCCATCATCGACAGCGTCAGCGCCGCATTTTCCGACTCGTTCGCCCGCATCGGCTGCGCCGGCCAGGTCACATTAGATAAAGCAGGCGAGCCCGGACCGGACGGCCAGTTAACCGACACCGACTTCGACCGGTGGTCCATCCAAATCCATGTCAAGTTCCGCGAGCACGAAAGCCTCTCCATCCTAGACTCCCATCGCCAGTCCGGCGGCGAGCGAGCCGTGAGTACGATCTTCTATCTCATGGCCCTACAATCCCTCTCCGCGTCCCCCTTCCGCGTCGTCGACGAGATCAACCAAGGAATGGATCCTCGAAACGAACGCATGGTGCACGGCCGCCTTGTCGAAATCGCCTGCGCTCCCAGCGGCGACGGCGGCGGCGGCGGGCAATACTTCCTCATCACGCCCAAGCTACTCAGCGGCCTCGTCTACAAGCCCGGCATGCGAGTCCTATGCATTGTCAGCGGCGAGCACATGCCCGAGGACCACAAACTCGTCGACTTAGGCGCGGCCGTGCGAAAAAGGCGTGCTCTTAACGCGAAGTCGGCGAGTGGTGGGAGCATTGGTGGCGCTCCAAGGTCGGTTGCTGCTTAAGACGTTCTTGCTTTCCTTGTCCTTATTATTCTTCTTGTCACTGTCTACCAATCTCTATATCCCCTTCGGTGCAGTGTGCTTTGGTGTTTTGCAGGTTACGGGGAATGGGGTTATGTATGGTTGGTAGAGCTGGGGAGGGATCGTTTGTATTTACGTTCAATTCTTGCCTATACTTTGACCGTGATACCTGAGCCTCTTATTTATTTATTTTTGGCGTTATGAGAGATGATCTTATGGAATGCATTTGGACCTCGAATGACTCGTGTCTCTGTCCTTCCAGCTATAGAATCATCCGGCCTTATGAAATCTCAAACGGTCGATGATGTGTACAGGTTACTGTTTACAGAGCAGCATGTAGAGAGAATCTCGAAGCAGCGAGACGGTTGCGGAATTGTTTGCTTTGGGCATAATCCATATCTATTTCCTATGTACCTAACTATCAACAACTTTTAAGACAGAGCGCACATGGCACATGCACGCGTCTTTGGAGCACCAAGACATAATCTTAGCAAGAAAGAAAGACATACTTGGGTGGAAGCTACAGGAGACTTAGCAAGCATATGTTCTGATAAAAATTTTCTTCTTTTTATTCCTTTTTATTGGTATTTCTTCTGTCGTTATAGATTTATTTGTCTGAGGATAAGGTGTGAGATCCTGGAAGGGATAAGGAAAAGAAAAGGTCATTCATATCACATCGTCACTCGGAACAAACAAAGGAAATGACACAAGAGAAAACCACTTCATGATACAATAGAAGATACCGAGAACAGTAGGGTATCTAGATATCCGCTCGCTCTTCAAGCGCCGACTCCGACTCCGATCCAAGATGCAACAGGGACCTGGCTCTATGTGCGGTCCATAGAAACATGGGGGGAAAATTGTGAAGTATACAATGGTAGAAGAGAAGAGGATAGGGTAAGAGGTAGGAGGCCAGGTTTGTTCGCTATAACAAGATTCGATTCGATTCAATTCGCTTCGCTTGCTTGCTTGATTCCCGTTGACACCGGTGCAATGAATATGAACAGCACAGAACAGGACAGAACATGAGAGGGTATCATGCATGAAAATGATGAGATGAAAAACAAACAGGCACAAGCGCAAGCACAGGAGCAGGCGATTAGTGTATGTAGGTTTGGCTTTTTTTGTTTTGTTGGCTTAGGCGAGTAGAAGTAGCTCGCTTGTTGTGGGTTGAGGTGTTGCCATGGTTGCATGTGCTTTAGACCATCGCGACAGCCCGCCCGCTGTGGCAGCCGCGCTCATGGCGCTTCATGTTGCTCCGAACGCTGAAGGCCTTGCCGCACCCGGCGTGTGTGCATCGGAAAGGCTTCTCGCCTGTGTGGCTGTGGCTGTGGATGCGCAGGCTCGACGGCCGCGAGAAGGCCTTGTGGCATGTGCGGCAGATGTATCGGTCGTGGTTCTGCTGGTAGGGTGTGTTTGAGGATGGGGGAAAGTAGTGGTGGTGCTGCCAGGCTGGTGTCACGGGCGAGATCATGGGTTGTTGGTGGGATGGCGGAGGAGGGGGAGCTTGGTATGTGCCTGAGGATGCTGGGCGCTGGTGTTGGTGCTGGTGCTGGTGCTGTTGGTAGTATATTGCTGAGGAAGGCGAGGGGTCGATGGGAGAGGAGTAAGAAGGCGCCACGCTGGGGGCTGGCGAGGCGTAGGGGCCGTGGCTATGGCTGTGGCTGTGGCTGTGGTGGTGGTGTTGGGGTTGGTGCGCGGAGCCCTGGCTCGAGATAGAGGAGCGGTCGGTTGGGCTGGGGAAGCCCGAGTGGAAGACTGCGAGAGCTGGTGGTTGCGGGTACTCGGACTTGATCATGGAGATGGAGGAGATGGAGCTGGAGGGAGAGTGGCCGGCGCTGTGGAAGCCGGAGCCGGGGCGCAATGGGGGAGTGGGCGGGAGGCGGATGGGGACTGCGCCGGCGTGGTTCTTGTCGAATGCCTCGCGGTGGATGGGGGAACTTAGTCGTTGGCGCTCTGGAGGGTTGTTAGTATGCCACAAGCTCGGGTTGGCTGAAAGGAGGCTTACTTGGTGCCTGTGCTGGTGCCTGTGCTGAGGCGCCGTCTGCGCTGTCGAGGAGCGAGGAGATGGAAGGCAGAGAACACTTTGAAGTTCTATCCTCGACTGGGGGAGACAGCGGCGCTTGTGTTCGTGTGAATGAGGTGTTGGCCGAGTAGAAGGTGCCAGGCTCAAAGGCCGGAGGGCTGTATCTCGAGTTGACAGTCATGGCGGGCTCGGAGCCCGGTTGGGAGATGAGGTTGGCGAGGTCCATGGCGAGTATGTGCGATGTATGTATGTATGTAGTCTAGACGCCGGACTGGGTGGGAGGTGGTGAGGTTGTAAAAGTATGGGAGCTGGACAGGTGGACGATGGGAGGATTAAAGTAGGCGAAAACGTGGCGAGCAGGTAAGCATATATGATGGAGTCGACGCTATCCCAAAGCCATCCAGATGTATGGAGTGGGGAGACGGGAACAGGGGGGGGACACAACGAGGTTTATAGTGCCAGGGCCGAGCAGCGATGATGGACGAGGTGGGCAGCAAATGAAAGAATTGGCCAGAATAAAAGAATAAACCAAACGGGCACAGGATCTCCCCAGGCTGATTCGCCGTCCGCCGTCGTGGAAATGACTCGGGAGGGTGGGCTGGAGCTGTGGAGCGCAGCCGAGCCGAGCGCTCTTTTTTTATCTGTACGCCTGTTCGGTATCGCGGTATGTAACTTATTTCCAGCTGAGACCCCGGCCAAAGCTTAATTGATTGCGCTGCGGATCGCGTATTGTACGTACCATACCGTCAGGTAATCATACCTCGCGGTCCTGCAGCCAGGAACACTGTCCGGCTTCAGGTCTCGGTCTCACAGACGAATCCTCTGGAGTGTCTCGCAGCATCTGCATCATATCACTCACTGCCTTCGCTTGAACGGCTATAGGCAGCTCACCCAGAAATCGCTTCGACTCGGTACAATCTCCTAGTGCAGATCCATCGATCTTCGCTCCTGCTCCAACTTGCACCAAGCCGTGGCGAAGGCGCCCACCTTAGCCGGTGCTATTATCAATGGGCCTGGACGATCGCTGGTGGTCTTACCTGTCACAACGATCCCACCATGCCCCGTTAACGGCTGATCGTTGCCGCACGATCACGTCGTTGCGAGAACCTGATCTTGTTTCACCAGCCTGTCGATCTTTCGTCTGTTTCGACGCTTCGGGTCGACATCGAGTCCTGTGCTACTTCGATGTTCTAACTATACCGACTCCGACGGCCTGATCTCTCGAGTCCTGCGATAGCTGCCGTACCTCTGCCGACCATGATCGACGCGTCCTGTCATCTTCCTTCGGCGATCAAGTGCGAAGCTCTGCTGGAGCGCTGGACAAACAAGGGGGACACTGTGCTTGGAATGGAAGTGCCTCCGTTCCCATCGTCAACCAAGCCTCTGGGGCCCGGTGGCCGCTCCAGCTTGGGCATGGGCCAGCCTTGGCAAGCACACCAGGAAGGGAATCTGGGAACGATTTCCGTCCTTTGCATCCTTCGCTTGGGAGGCCAGGTCCTCAAGCGGGCTAGCGCCGTGGGCGAACCGGAGATTATCGTGGAGTGGGAAGAATAATCAAAAATAAAGGAGGTTCCCTACCGGACCAAGGACCAGATTTGGTTAGTCTTCCTGCTCTCTCTGGCCAAGGACGAGTATCCGAATGACTTTGATCCGTCTCTCATCATGACGTTGCCCATCTGGAGATGCGTTCAAGCTGACAGGCAATAAACCATCAGAAAGACCACGGAGTTAGGAGTAGCTATCGCCTTGGCCTCGTCTAACTGCCCCGAGCTCGACTACCCCTTCATTGCTCGCTTACATGGTCATTGTGATCGACCGACCTGCTTCGTATCTACGTACGAGGGATGATACAAACGTAGCCACAAGCGCTTATACGGCTTGTCGTTGTTTCGCAAGCTCGCACAGTCCAGGCCTTGAAGGATTTCCACGAGTTCCTCCTTGGTGCGAGAGGGGCCAGCTGGCGTTATCCCTGGTTCAAGATCTTGGCCCTACCCACGAGCCTCGACCGCAAAAGGCGATGGAGACGAGCAGCCAGGCTCTATGAATGCACTAAAGGCAGATCATCAACCCGAGAACCGAGTCTCGCTCAACGCGTCCAGAATTATGAATATCTATCCTTGTAGCATTCCATCCAAGACATGGTGGTGACTGTTTCACCCTGCCTACGTACTCGAGTGCCAGCAGCTTCGGTCGCTTCTCCTTTGCGTAAGTCATTTCCGTGGTTTATCCCGACCATGATCGCCAGCGTCTCCCACAGCCGGCCTAGTGCCTGTCAGCTCCAAGGGCGTCCCCCTCGCTGTCAGGTGACTGGAAACATCATCCGTTGGCCTGGCTCTTGGGTCGAAGTTGGACTCGTCCTAAAATGCTAGCTGGTGATCATGAAATCCCAATGTCCGACAGCTAGCGATCTATATCCTACACAACATCGTCGACTTTGATACAATCCCTGCAAGTTTTCTTTGTCTCTTCCGCAGTTCGGCAGCTGCCCCATCGGCGGCCGTGCTCTCTGCTTTGTGCGGCATGAGAAAAAAAACAAAGAATGAAAGGATCCGGTCAACCATGTGTGATGGCCCCCTCTGAACTCTAATAAACGATCTCGTGGAAGCGAAGCTCGCTGTCCAATCACCAGGCAGTGTCCTTGTCGCCTTGCCTGCGTCAGCTGCATGAATGTCGCTATAATTGTTATTATTTCTCCGATCGTCAGGCTCCATCCAGTCTGGCAGACTCCAAGACCCCTCTACTGCTTTACCGCTCATTGGCCTGTCAAGTTCAAAACATCTCTGGAATTCTTCTCCCGCTCTTTGAACCGGAGAGCTCCGTTCGGCATTACTGACTCAAAACCCGAGGCGGCCTCGGGGAGGACACCAAAGATTTAACCTCCTCCGTAGACAGGCTCCGCAAAGTAGCCGTCTCCAACGTCCAAGCGCCAGGTGCTGTCGCGTCTATGGAACCATCATAAACGGGACCTGACTTTGAAGGCCTGAAGGCTGAAGTGGACCAGAGCACCGGGGAGGAGCGAAGCTCCAGAAAACGTGGGAAATTGCGCAAGCCGCGGCACCGTCAGCGATCATGGATTCCGGAATCCAAATCCACGGAGCAGAGTCGCACCGCAGCGACAGCAGTTACACAACCAGCCTGAAGGAGCTCGAAGATGAAGCGAGGTAGCACAGATACCACTAACCAGCGGATTCAGCCGACCGCCAAATATGTACCATCCCTTTCACTCGCAACGGATGCTCAATTGAGGGGCATACATGTACATCCAGAGCACAAGGTTCTTCCTTCTGAGCGCATCAGCGACGCGACGCAAAAAGAAAATAATATATCAGCCAGTCACTGCTCAACACAGGGACAATTATGCGTTTGCCGGCCAGGTTTATTTGGCGGTCCGCCAATAACATTCGCCGTGTTCACACCTCGTTCGTGAACGGTCGATCTACATGGGTTTAGATGTACTCCGGAGTACAGAGTACAGTTGCAGTTCCAACTCAGCCTACACTACGTACTACTACTGTACAGACGAGGATCTCCAGTCTCGATTCTCGGGGCTGACGATCACCATCACGGATCGCGGTGATCACCGGTAGTGGCAGCAGTAGTCAGGTACGGAGTACGGAAAGTACCCAAAATCCAGACCCCTCGCGGACACGTTTACAGTTTCCTTTCGCGGACGGCAAAGTGGCTTGAATTACAGCGAGACGCGAGGCCCGTACCAGATCCTCCTCAAGTCCATGGAACAGGCATCCAAGGAACACACTCGCTGATGTCTAGATGATGTTCAGGATCAGATCTTGGAGCCGTGCTTCGCTTACTCGCTCGACAACCTAAAATAAAGATTACGCCTGTCATCGACTAGATTTCCGCTTTTGACGGGTTTCCGACCGAATGAGGAAGCGGAAGTCGATGGCTTTGACGTCAAATATTGGCCAGATGGACCCTCCCGCGGACCCCATATCACCCAGAAATTCGGCCTCTCTTAATGAGGGAGCCAAAAGCGACAAAGAGAAAACATTTGACCCTGGAGAATGAATTTACTTGACGCGGCCTTTTCGAGTCTTGATGTGATCCTTCAGGAACCCAAGACGCGAGTGCATCAATGAACCGGGCGGGACTCTGGCAAAACTACTGTAGCAAAGCAATCCCGAGATGGACTAGATTGTGATGCGCGACGATCATTTCAACGCCTCAAACGTCCAGAGCACTGACCGCCGACCGCCGGTTTAGTGCTCGGATGAACTACTGCAACTCGCTTAGCGGGCCGGTAATCATCTCGCCCTGCAAGTTCTCCCCGTCTCCAACCCCTGGCGGGTCTTGAATCAATCAGGCCTAGTCCAGATCCGATGAGATAGCCAGGCGTCACTGGAGCCATCTCCGAGACTATCGAGTATTATGAAACGCATTATTGTTGACATAACTATCTCGGCATTCCCCCACGGTGATGCTTCCATTACGGGGTGTCCTCCCTTAGGGTCGTGGTCAAAGCTCGAGGAGTCTCCATGATGACGCTTGGGGACTCGGGGAGGCGAGATTCGAGAAACAACAGTCGCCGAGAAGGAAAGACAAGGGTAGAACAATAATATGCAAGACAAGATCGATCTCATGATCGAATCTCAACCGTCAAGACAGGTCTCGCTTGGGAACACCACAACGGGTTAGGCCTCGCACGACCCAAGGATCGCACGGTAAAAGAACCATGTCCCTTGTTCTCGTCGTCTGTCTGACCCTGTTCGAGATACGCGAGCGGTGAGATGCGATATGATAGGCGTCGATCGGCGACAAAAGCAAAGAGAGAATACCCCTGCCCAAGTTTCAGTGTTTCAGGAGCTGATCAGGAGACAGGCTAAGCCTGTGCAGTGTGCAGCCACGCGTGATGAGAAGATCATCGCATCTCCTGCCACGCGCGACCGTAATACGGGATCGACGTCTCCCGCCTCCCCTTTTGCCCCTGCAGGCCCAATCACATTCATCGGTGTCATCAAGCGTTGCTGTTTCTGAGTCTGACTGTAACCGATGTTACACAGGAGGACTCGATGACAAACACATGAAGCGATGGAGGCTGTATGTGAGGATAACCACGCTGCTCCACAGATACAGACTCGTCTATGTGGCACAGGTCGTGCAACACTCCGCCTGAGCGCGATACATTTCGGGCAGGCGTTGCGTGGTGTCGTGGTTTGTGATCGTGCAACCTGCCATGGCAGTCAGTCTACGTACGATTATGGCAAGTATACTCCGGTGCTTTTCACTTGTAAGATAGCGATCGGTTAAGATAGTGGCCCATGTCAATATCTGAACTGTCAAGTCGAAACAACACCTAGCCGAGGCTCGTGCTGTCCAAGGTCTAGACACATAGTCTACATACTACCACAGACGATCATCATCAACGAGCCTCCCTGGCCGCCCTCGGGGAGGTCGCGGCTCCTGTCGGCGAGGGCTTCGGTGGGCTCGTGGGGAGCGAGGCCAGGCAATCAGGCAGCCAGGGGCTCGATACCGGAACGCGCAGACTGTACAAAAGACGGTCACCAAACCGGCTTAGCCTTCTTCCAACTTCCAACCAACGCTCCCCCTGAAACACCCGGCCAAACCACCAACCACGCGTCCGGAGCATCGAACCACTGGAGCAAGCGCCCTTGCCATTCCAGTTGGGCATAGCGCCGGGCCCCTAGCGTCGCCGCTGGAGTCTGGACCCTGGTGATTTCACGTGGCAGATTCTCGCGTCCGTCGACCGTCGCAGGCATCCTTCGGCCCTACCCGACTCTGGCACCAAAGCCGATACGCTAACGCAGTCGTGTATTGAGATATTGCTGTAATTCTGGTACGCTCGCTAGATGTCTATGGGGAATATGGAGTACCACACAAGCTCAAGTATGCGAAGGTCGACTGAGACACAGATGAGAGAATACAACACAAAAGCTCACCTCGCCTCGCCATCCTGGGCATCTGCTGACCAGCATTTTTAGAGACTTGGCTCACTGTCTTTCTCCCGCCGGGGCTCCGCCAAGTTACACACCGTCTTGGCTTGCTCTAACGCCCTTGTACTCGGCATGTACGGGTGTAATGTAGATACAGACGCCCTTTTGTGACTCGCTCTGTCGATCATCTATCTATAGGTACATTGTGTCACCCACGGCCGCACGGCGCACATCCCACTATCGCTTGGAAGAATACATACCTTCATGTATCAGGTATCTACTTTATACTGCAGTCTGCAGCCTTGATTTGGTCTCCAACTCAGCGCCATCACAGCGGGGAACTATCGATAATGTGATGGAGGTCGACGACCAGCATGTCCGGAATATAGTATACTCTTGCTCTGATAGGAAATGCACCCGGCCTCGGGCCCGGCGACGCGGCGACGCGGCAACGCAGCAATCAATATCCCAGGAACACACCACAGACTAAGACTATAGCTCCTGTCAAGTTTGGGACTATGACTCGACCCGCCCCGGCATCAATTATTATCAATCAATAGATTATGGGGCCATAGTAGTATCTAAGGTTTCTACGGCCAGTCACTACAGTACGCTACATACTATGGGACTCCATCCAAATGCACATACGGAGTATGTATGGAGCATCGGAGGAACAAGACTGGAGGCAGATAGATTAATAATTAACGGCTACCCGCTGCAGGTGACGGGACAGGACCACTGTGGTGACGCTGTTATGAGGTGATGCTGATAGAATGCATGCAGGACGGACGCGGTTGAGCAAGGGAGGATCCATCTGCCCTCCTCTCAGGATCCCCTACCGGCTTTCCTGGCCCTGTTGGTACGCAACTCCGGAGTCCGACACTGATAGTCGCGGAGGAGGAGGCGAGTCGAGTCGAGTCGAGTGACTCGAGTCATCTATCCCTTGCCCCGCGCCTTCCTTGGGCTCTGGCCTTGAATCAAGTTCGAGGAAGAGAATAATGCGATAGATCAGGATCGTACCTCGCTCCTGCATCCCGGTTGCTTTTTCTCGCTTAGAGACGTGGGTGTGAGATGACATGGCATGACATGATCGCAATTCGAGCGCATGGGCCATCACCAAGTCATCCCCTCAACCCAGACAGATCCGAGAGGCAAAAGAAAACAAAGGATCGCCGCCTGGTGGGCAACTTGGGCGCCCAATATTAATGTTGTGGGTTTTTGGGTCTACTACAGAGTAGATACTACGTAGTAGATACGATTCGGAGTACCGGAGTTTGTAGGCGAACAATCTGGTGTCGCATTGAGTGAGTTTCATTACTCCGTCGTTCCGTAGATCAAGGATCTCGAGATACTCACCCTAACAAAGTAGAATATATATCTTGGGTGTACAATTTGATCATCTGACGACATACAAATAAGGGCTATCCACGGGTTTATACATATATATACACAAACCCTCGGTGTTTTGGTGCTGTTATGCTAGCATATGCTCATTGCTCTGTTATGGGAAAGATATATATTTCGACCGCAACACCGTCTACCTCGTTTTTTTCGCCGCTACGTAACCTAACACCCACGGATATCTAGCATCAAGACTAAGATTGCAGCTTCTTCAACGGCGACGCCGAGATGCTCGATTCGTACGAGGTCCAAAACGCAGAGGCGAAACTCTTTCTCATGAGTTCTGTTTCGAAATGTGGGATCCCCGAGCTGGGCTGGGGCTGGAATGGAAGGGAATGTGGGGCTGGCCCGTGGGGCCACGCATGATTTTCATTGTTCTCGCGTGGATGTGGATGTGCCCCATTTGTTGCAATAATGTGCGAGGCGAGCTGGTGCGATATGCTGCAGTTCAGTTCAATTCGCGTGTGAGTAGTCGGGTTAGAGGCCGTGACCGGAGCCGGAATGTAGACGGAGTCTGACTGAGCCTACCAGGATGCAGGCTGAGCAGGGCAATGCGTCCATTCTTTGATCCCGCCGAGATTGAATGAACCCGGATTCCCTCGGCGTGGGTTGGGCGTGGCCGGGCACGGATGAGAAGAGAAGGGCTGGCTGGCTGGCTGGCAAGGGCCGCAATCGCTTTCGCCATTTCGCATGGCACATGGCGGGCGACCCGGATCGCTGGGTTCAGGTTCAGTCTGAGTTTATCGCACGATGCAGTTGATCCATATCATGTGATCGCATCTCATCCCTGTGAGAGCTAAGTGGGTGTGTGGCCCTGCCCTGCCCTGCCC
>RHLP01001162.1:0-13540 GCA_003719405.1 Aspergillus incahuasiensis | reverse complement strand
GTTAGACCCTGTTGAATAGTCTGATCACCCTGTTGAAAAAGACTTACTCCCCTTAAGTATAAGGTAATCCTAAAAGATAATAAAAAGGTAACTACCAATTCTAAAGCCAATAGCTCAGATAGATTGTTGATGTACTACTCAGATAACGGCAGACCGAACGCCGTTTCCTCGATTGCTGTTTATGTTGGCGGGTCCAACAAGCACAATTAGGCCGGCATTCTCCATGACCATGATCCACACACCCGCCAGCTTGCTGAGTTGGCAGCGAGCCTGGAAGCACTCCATCTAATAAATGAAATTCACGTGGACCGGAAGAGCGAGAGCCCGCTGGCTCGGGTCATCCTGAAGTCAGATTCCGAGTATGTTGTGCGTGGTGTCACGGAGTGGCTGCCGAAGTGGAAGAAGAATGGGTTCATGAATTCGCGGGGGTTGCCGCTCACCAATGCGGAACAATTTAAGGAGCTTGATAAGATGGTTAAGCGCCTTGAGAAACAGGTCCCGGTCGCCTCTTGGCTCGTGCCGCGGGCGTTGAATCAAGAAGCTGATGATATGGCGACATCGGCACTTGAGTTGTGAAGAGAGAAATGAATATGGATGTTATTTTGATCCTAGGACTGATTATCAATCAGTACATTTGCTCCGTAATCCAGATTGCTTCTGACTTGCTGATTTTGTATTCCCTTTCTGCCCCTCTGGGGAGATCGAATATACCCTCGGCCTCAAGGGCATAAGGGTTGGCGGGTTGGCAGTCAGTCAACCATGTCTCGCCCGTTGAGGTGATGGGCATTTTTGGTATGTGCTCGTCACTTTCATACTGTTGAAAGATTTGGCGATGTGAAGTGCTTGGAATGGGCCCCGAGGGCTATGAATTCTCATTCAAACCGTGACAGCTGGTATATGATATTGCAAGTGGAAGGCATTAGACGCGATCGCTCGCTGCGTCTGATTAGGAAGGCGCTGGGAACCTCAGATGGCCGCTCCTTCCTGTGACCTTGGCAACGATCGGAGGCAGGAATACAGCCCACTTTGGCTCCTCATCTTTTCCCTTTTCCTCCTTTCCCATCGCCCTTCTCAAAACTAACGTCCACCCTTACTTAGTTCCTCGGGAGAGGTCATCGAGTGCTGCTAGCAGAGGTTGTCAACCCCAGGGCGTAATCGTTTGTTCCTTGTTCCTGGCCTCCTCCCCGCTTTCCTGTTCCTGTCCTTCTCCCGGGTGCGATTAGCCTGGAGCTCGTCAACCCCAAGATTGAGACGTCTTATCGCTTTCGACTACACTGAGTGACATTTATCCTGCAGAGCATCATGTTTCCCGCTCACCACAGTATTGTGCGCTCGGGCCATGCAGTATTCCACCCTACATTTCGTTCAGCAATACCTGTACTAACAAGATGGTGCAAACAGGCTAAATCCCGTCGCCCATCTCCTAGACGGCACGTTGCCATTTACCATGGAAGCTATCGCCACCTTGACCCCTTGACTTCTGAGCCGTGCGTCATTTCCATATGGGATGGCGGGCAAGCGACACCGTGCCATCGATTCCTACCCGAGAAACACTACCCTGCTCACTTCAAGACAAAGGACATCGAGTGCCCTGACGGACCATGGGTGTACCTTGCATGCCCGGCAGCGGAACGCAAGTGCGCTTGTTGCAAGAACTACGAGTCTCACCCGCTCGAAATGGTCATTGCCTTTAATGGGGTCTGTTTGGACAACGGGAAGGACTCGGCTTCTGCGGCGTATGGGCTGTATCTCGGACCCAGGAACCCTCTCAACAGAGGTCAGATAATGCGTGGAAACCGCAAGACAAAGCAGATAGCAGATATCTGGGGTTGCCTCAACGCGTTGACCACCGCACTTGTGTGCAAGCTTGACGGACCTTTTACCGACCTTCGAACCGTGACCATCAAGACGGACTCTTCCTACGTCGTCAATGGACTGACCGAGTACCTCTCCGGCTGGAAGAGAAATGGATGGAAAACTGCCAAAGGATCACCGGTTGCAAATAGTGGAGAGTGGAAACGCTTGGAGGAAGGAGTCAAGTTTGTCAAGGCAAAGGGTATTGAGGTTAGGCTTTGGCTTGTCCCGCGTGAACACAACCAAGAGGCCATTGACCTGGCGAAACGCGGGTTGAACGATGTTTAGAGCCAGCGGGGATAACATTGAGGGAGAGCTACATGTTGCATTGCCATGATGACTGACCATGTATGTTTACTTGAAGGAGCACAGTGTCAGATATTAAACCTGCCAAATGTGGAAACATGATTTGTTTGCTTTCATCAACACTTACAAGCATAACTTTCTCTCAACACGCCTTCTTATAGTTTCTGACAATAGCTAAGCAACTATCGTACAGTTAGGTTCTCAACCGGATTTGATTGCCTCATTAGCGAAAATCTACAGGAGACAGGAAAGGAGCATCCCACCCGTCTCTCGTTTGCATCACACACCAAACGCCTCACCCGACCATTTCCCTTGTTTGCCCCTCTATGCTTTTCGTCAGCAGCGAGACTTGATGTCGAATCGCAGCAAATCTTCATGCCCCTTACCATAACCAAGACTTTGCATACTGAAAAAGAGCTCTCTTTGAAATGCACACCCGTCCCACTTGCATCAAGGATGGAAAAGCCGCAGCGCCCCGCCACACCTCCTCAATCATCGCCTTGCCCACCTCTCGTCACGATAAGGTTCCAGAAACGCTGACCATTTGGAGACAGAAAGCGAGACCCCAGTCAAAGTGCACAAGCACAGCGAACACACCACTACTTCTCATGATCACAACCCTGCTCCGACACCAACGAGACCAGGTCTATCCTGTTCAGCAAGACCCATGAGACCAAACACATCCTACCGATTTCAGAAACCGAGCACAGCCCACCGGCACCGAGCACCAATTCCTCCACGAAGATCACCACACTTCACCTTCCGCGCCAACACCTCAGGCGATCGGCCGTGCGTGCCAGAACAACGGAGATCTGGAGGGCAAGCGGGAGGCGCGGGCGCATTCGCTATCAAGTCTGTGACCAATAAGGAGTTTTAGGCAACACTTGAAGCTTGAGTTGAGCGCCTTCAGGCGAAGGGTCGTAAGGTCTGGTTTTGGCATGTCGCGCGCGAGATGATCCCCTTGAGGATATCCTGGCGAAGCTCCCTGTGCGCCCGAAAATACATGATCTTTGGAACGGAGCCTCTGGTTGATATTTCAGCTGGACCAAGACTACTCAATATGGCGGGGAAAGTACCGGACCAACCAAAGCCTTGGTCTTGCGCGACGTTCGTTCAACCATGATCCTTTTGCTTGCGCTCCGCTCCGTGATCTAATAATGCCAGGTGCTGGTTTTGCAGGCAATGGCATGTTCTGATTGCGGAGCTTATATTTCCGAGACCTCTCGTGTGATGGCATACCATACGGTGGTTGCATCTAATACCAAGCTATGACAGCAGGTAGTAGACATCGACCCATATACGCACAGGGTGAGGGGTTGCTTATCCTTTGGCGCTGGATCATACTGAAAAAGTGAGCTTTAGCAAAGACCCGGAATACCTGAGTATCTTATGGCCCCCGTCGTCCGAAGAAGCGGCGGATTTCTGCGACAGCCTGTGACGAGTATATGTCTACCTCAATGATATTCAAGAGGCTAGCCCTTTCTCTAGCACCTGTTTGCTCCGCTGTTATCGAACTATAGCTCTACTCACAGTAAACCAGCGAAGAGTATAGGGCCTTGGTAGTGTCCAGATATATCTGCACAAGTCTGAAGTGGACTCCATTATCTTATGGAATGTGTAGCATAATGAGGTTTGTGTGAATCATTATATTAATACCTGAATGGCTGACCTTGTCAGGACACAACCGCCAAATGGACACTGTCGCATGCCAATCATACTGTGAATGAATCATTCACAGGTACATTCAACTCGCCTGGAACAGGGCTCCCTGCACCTTGCTGGCCGCACATATGAAAAGCCTCCCTCACAGCGATTCTCTTTGCTTCCATCTCACCATCCTCACCTTCCATCCTATCATCCGTCCATCACACATCCATCAACCGCTGCCTTTTCGTCAAGACCAACGCATTCAAGCCTCTGCCCCAACATTAGTCTGTACAATGTCTGCATCAACTTCCATCGCAAACCCCTCGACCAGCCAGGACGCCGGGCAGGAGCAGGCAATAACCCTCGCCTCGCTCCCCGCCGACCTCCTCCTCCACATCACGACCTTTCTCCCGGCCAATGCCGACTTGATGGCCCTCCGCGCAGTCAACAAGCACATTGACGGCTGCATCTTAACCGCCTTCACCAGCCGCCACATCAAAGCGCTTTCCACCGACCTCTCGGGCATCTCGCTGACCCGCCTCAACTCGATATCCAGCTCCCGCCTGGCCCCGCACGTCAAAACCCTGCGCATCGGGGCCAGACGCGACCGCAACGCCACGTCCAGCCATGGCCACCCGCGCAACCGCAATCGAAACGCGCTCGGGGTGGGCATCAACTGGGACCGAACCCGCCTCGGCGATACCTGGACGTCCACCGGCCCGGGCGCCGTCGCTCTGCAGGGGATCCTCGGCCGGCTGGAAAGTTGCACAAACTTCGCCATCACGCAGGTTGGCCCGGATTACGGCCATAGAGTCACCACGCAGGACCGCGATCTCGGCACCGGGGCCACTGCTCTGCCGTACGGGGTGACGGCAATCGTCCAGCTGCAGTTCCAAACTACCGCTGCCGCGAACCGCCTCGCCAACGCGATTGTCATCACCGACGCCATCCCGCTGCTCCTGGCTGCCTGCATGCGCCTCGGCCGGAACATCACCTCGCTCAAAGTTGATATACGTCCAGGCCTCGGTGGTAATCTTGCGTCTAATGACCACGCGAATCTGCCACATGGCGGCCATGTCACATCATCCACCTTCATGATGGATGTGGGTCGCTTACTGCAGGCGGGGGGGTACGGCAACCTGAATTTCCCCGTTGGCAATGGCAATGGCAATGGCGTTGCGCCGCTGAACGTGGACCTCCCCATCAGCACCGGCACCACTACCACCAATGGCCTCAACACCCGCGGGTTCGACGCCGCCACAGCCCTCCTCAATCCCGCCGTCGATAGATTGCCCGGTGCACACAACCCCTTCGCCGCCCTGCACACCCTGCACCTCGCGTACCCGCTCTCGGGCCTCGAGACCGCGCACTTCATCGCGCAGACACTCCTACTCGCCCGCAACCTGGATGGCCTGACCCTCTCCTGCGCTCAAGACTCTGTTGCTCCAGAGCACATCCACACCAATACCAACGGCAATGGCAATAGCAACAGCAATAGCATCCGCGGCGGCCCCGGCGGGTTCCTGCGCTGGCTGGTCCCGATCCAATGCCCGGCGATGTGGACGACTAGCCTATCCAAGCTTGATCTGGAGGGATATCCCGACACGCCACTTGACCCGGCAGATCTCTGCTCGTTCCTGCTGCGCCAGAGCCGTACCCTGCGAGTCCTCGCGCTACGCGGGATCACGCTCACCGGCGCCGGGTCCTGGGTTACCGTCCTGCGTACGCTCCGCTGCACCGCCAACTTCGGGGTCCTGCGCTCTGTCACCCTCGCGCGCCTGCAGGAAGACCACCGGTTCCCCCCTCCAACCTCCGTGTGCATTCTCGGTTCTACAGTTCTCGCCCGCCTTCGAGGTTTACCTGTCGCGGCGGATCCCGCACAGGATCCCGAACTCTACACGCGCCGTTTTTATGTCCATTTTGACGCTGCGGTCCAGCACTTCCGCCCTGCCTCTACTTCTACTTCGACTTCTTCCTCTCCTTCGCATTCTGCTACGACAAACTCAGGCCCGTTCTTCACCGTCTCAGACACATACTTCGATATCGAAGATCATCACGTCCCAACCCACGGCTTCTTCGCGGGCGACACCACCCTCCCCACATCCACCTCCGCCTCTACTGCGCAAACCCAACCCCAACCCGCACCCCTAGAGCAATTCATCCGCGGCGTCGCGCACTCGGGCACCAACAGCAGCGTCGGTCTCGCGCTCCAGGCTCTCGAGGCGTTCATCGTCCTCCGCGCCCGCGGTATGCCTCTCTCGCATTTGGCACGTGCGGCTGGTCTCGGTCCTGGTCCGGGTCCTGGGTCTAGCTGGCGTCATGATAGGGACACGGCTGCTGTTCTTGTGAATGTTACTGTCGGGATGCGGTGAAAAGCTCCACCGATGCCTATTGATTGTCTCATGCTCATCTCGTGTTTTTGCACCTTCACTGGGACTGGGACTAGGACTGGCTGGCTTGTCTACCCTAAGCTTATGCAACTTGACCTCACCTATCCTACGTCACGGAATGAGGTACTGCCCCGCTTTTCTCCTTTTTTATTTCCCTTTGTCGTTTTGTTTGTTTCCGGTATTCCGCTTCCCTGGAGAATTTGGATTTGCGTTCATCTGAGGGCCTTATTAACCTGTCCTGTCCTGGCCAGGTGATCATCATCAAGCTTGAGTTTGGAATTCGGAGTCTGGTTCCAGTTGGTTAGGTTCGCGAATGCCTCCAGCTGTTCGGTTCCTTCCACTGCTCTAGCCTCTCCACGTTTTACATATTCGGCCCTGCCCTTCTAGGGTACCATTCTATTCAATACATCTCCAGCTATCATCGCACTTAAGTGTCTCGGAAGAAACGCGCTTGTATGGCTTGACTTTTCAGTCCTGTCCAATGTGACCTGATCTATGCTGCGCCTAGTCAGGTCTAGTCTACTTTGTGCTATTTCCCGATCTTTTTATTTAAGTTTCAATTTTAATTTAATGACATGTCCATTCTGTTGACTCGCTGTATCTTGTGTAATTTACTGGGCAGAGACTGGCAAACTCCACTGCGGTCTTGTCTGCCTAAGTCGTGTTGTGTTGGCTACAGAGTCTTAGGGTTCCTTTGCCTTGTCTTGTCTTGCTGGTAAATAGCTGGTTCACTCTCTGCACTCCCTATGGAGCGATGCTGCGGAGTCTGTTGCACAATACGATGGGGATTTTGGCGTAGGCGGGAGCTCAATGCCTATGAATAACGTAGTACGTGGGTGCTTCCGGGAATTGTGTGATGATTTCAAAGAGAACCAATCTGGAAAGTGGTGGTTAGCCAGGGGGTGGCTGGGCTGGGCTGGGGTGGGCAAGACGCAGGTGTTGAGATACGTTGTGCATGATTTGAAATATGGTTCCATTTGGTTAGCTGATAGTGAATAATATACATAACGAAATTAGTTAAACTAGACTAGCCAGCTTTCTGTCGCATTTTCGTTCTCTGGCATCTCCAACTCCACATGAAGGATAATCTCAACAACCTGATATCACCCCAGGTTGCTTGAAGCATCGCAAACCCAACGCAGGCAATCAATTCCTCCAGGAGAAGCTCAAGACGGTCAGTCTCACCCCATCCAATCACCACCGAGCTGCAGGTAAAAGCACCTGGGGAGGCGGTGGAAGCCTCTGCACAAGCATGACAGGCGGAACATGGCTAGCGGCTGGATTCTGGTGGTGTTGGTGGAAGACCAGCGCGGTCAGGTCCGTGACGAGGCGGTCCATCTGCGCGGCGACGCCCCAGCACGAGTTGAGATTGCGCAGCAACGACTGCAAGTAGTGCAGCTGGTCGCGGAGACCGATCGGGGTGAAGGGGGCGCCGGATTTGGTTTGCAGCGCGGCCAGGAAGAGGTCTGCTGGGCTGGGGGGTGGAGGGACGCGAGGCGGCTGCGAAGCGATGGCTTGGGGTTTGGATTGAGGTTGGGCTTGAGGGGCGGGATGCTGCTGTTGTTGGTGGTGATCGTTAGATGGGTTCGCCTTGGCTGCTTGATCTGCTTGGTTATTCCGGTGCTGATTCTTTTCGGTTCTACGGTTTCCGTCCTCAAGATCAGGGTGAGAGCCAGACTCATCATTGTCTTCGTCCTGATAGTCTTCATCTTGCGGGTCATCTTGCATTCGCTGCGCCTCTTCCTCCTCTCCTGTCTGCTCTTCTTCTTGATCGTCCTCCTGATCCTGCTCTTCGTCTTCATCTGAATCTGAATCTTCATTCTCACCCTGATCCTCATCCTCTTGTTCGTCCTCGTTCAGCTGCTGATGAATTTTCTGACGCATCGCCTCGGGTATCATCTCTTGATCTGTATCCTGGTCTTGATCGTGGTCCATGGTTTGGACTTCGTCCTGAGATAGCCGCTGTTGTGTCTCTCGCTCTTGCTGTTGCCCTTCAGCCGGTTGCCGTGGCTGTTGGTGCGATTGCTCATGATTCTGTTCCACTGGCCGCTCGTTTGCTTCGTCTACTGGCTCCGCTGATGGTGGTTCATCTGGTTTCTCAAGCGGGCGCTCCCAGACATACACCCACTGCTCCGTCACAGGAAGTATCATACTCGGCGATCTGAACAAACAAATGGCCCCGATGACCATCGCCGACGAAAACAGTGCCATCGGCAGGAGTGGCGTCTGAGCGGGGTCAATCTCGCTGACGCGAACAAGATTGATTATGGCCATTGCATGGAGCAGCGAGCGCATCGCATCTGCAGTATGAACCCAGCTAGGCAAATTGATGACCTCATTTGAAGTGAATCCCGCGGCCCTTCCAGGGATTGGGTGAATGTTGCATGCGCGGCATATAGCCCGGCTAATTTCATGGGACGGGACGACAGTCTCCATCAACGAGTTGTGCCAGCGGAGCTGGTTGCTGTGGCTCAGCGGGTAGGACAGGTATATCCGCAGCAATGCCTGTACGAGGTTCCGGCGCGAGACAACAGCATAAGTATCACCATTCGCTTCGTGCAATTCGGAAATCATCGCTTGTATGCCTTCTAAAACGACCGTTATTGTCAAGCTCGAGGTGATGAGGGGACCTGGTACGTTGGTGTCGTCGAGAAGGGCGGAGTAGATCTTGGAGACTGGAATGTGCACATCGTTGAGTTGACCCATGACAAACATCCATTCGTAGACGGTCGAAGCTGCAAAAGCTCGATCCGAGCATGCGGTGATCACGGGATTCAATATGTGACGGCAGCTCGTTGGCGAGCCAAAGTTTTGCGAGATCAGCCCGTCAAGAATGTAATGTCCCAGGACTGCCCGCCGCTGTCTCTCAAGTGCCGCCCAACGTTCCCACCGCTGGGTATTAACGACTTCTGACGCATTGGGGTCGGGTTGGCACCCTTCGGTATTTGCCTTCGCAAACATGCCGCACGTTCGAGCCCAGAACATCCCCAGGCCACGGGAAGTGAAGGTCGTGGATCGAATCTCGGGATCAAACGACATCAAGGCGTAGATCTGCCCGAGAAGCGAACTCAGCACCAGCTGGACTCCGTCGCACTCGTCGTACGGGTCACGGAAGGTGATCAGATTCTGCCAGCAAGTGGCCACTGCCGAGTACCCCATCTGCCACAGTAACTCGCCCCTCCGGAACGCGTCTGGGAGGGAGGTAAACAGTGAACCCAAGGCAAGCATGTGGAGGAGAAGGGTAGGAATTATTCTTTGCCTGGTAAATGTCGGCGCATGAATGACCGGCATACCCGGCCATACCCGTTGGAAGTACGCGTGGAGGCAAGCATCGAGGAATTCGGTGGTGAATCCAACACCGCCGCCTTGGGGGCTGAAATTATTAAGCATGTTGCTAATCAAAAAGAACACTTTCTCGGTATTCGGCGGAGGGCTCCAGGGTGGATTTACCGGGAGAGGGGGCGCTCCTAATCTTGCCATCAGCCATGGCGTCAGGCAGTCTGGTTCTGGCTTCTGGCGCTTGGCTGGTGGGGGCGCGGGGGGTTCTAGGGTCCTTTCAGCTCCTGGGGGCACGACACTTGCCACGCCAGACTGGAAAACGAGGTACGGCTTCCGGGTGAACGGGTCTTTCCAGACTCGCTCCCCCGCCGAGGCGCGTCGTCGCGGTCTTGCCGGCCCTAGTGTAGAGGTCGTGACCTTTTCCACGAGTTGAGGGGGGGTGTCCCACCCCTTTGGCTCTGCAGGAGGGACAGTTTGCGATGGCTGAGATGGTGCGTGCGAGCTCGGTTGTCCTCCATTGGCGATGGACTGCGAGGTTTGGGTTGGTTCGGGGTGCTCTAGCTGTTCTTCAGTCGAGACACCTGCCGAGGCCTGGGGTTCTGATGATTGCGGCGGTTCTTCAGACGAATCATCATGCAATTCCTGGGGCAGTCCAGACTCCACATCTCCGTAAGACTCATCGTCCTGCGCGCTCTGGCGAGGCGTTGCCGGCCTTGCTGGCGTCGCGGGAACTGCCCACGTATCGCGGGCATGCAGATGCTCATGGCGTTTCAAGACATCACTCCGACTGAACGTCTTGAAGCAGCCCGGAAACTTGCAAGTGTACGGGCGAGAATTTGTATCTGGCTCATCAGCATAGATTGCGCAGACAGCAATAGGGGGCAGACTAACGGCTTCGGTCATGTCTCTAAACTCTGTTAGCACGACGCGAGGTGGAGGAGGTGGTATGCCTACATTGAGATGCTCTTGCTTGCTGTAAATCTTACCGCATTTGTCACACCTGAAAGGAGTCGGCCCAGTAACTATCCACGAATCGCCTGTAATGAAGGGGGGAGAATTCATGCTGGCGCTACGAGACGATTGTCGGGAGTTTGAAGAAGGCAAGTGGGAAAGTGGAAAACTCGGTCCAAGAGTTGGCTCCCCACCACGCGATCGCCTATTCTGGCTTAGCATGTCATGGTCCCACTTAACTCTTTCAAGTTGGGCTAGCGGGCTTTGATCCCACTTGTGGTCACCAAGTTGGGCAAGCTCCTGTCGGCCCATAAAGCAGCAACACTCTCCAGCTCATCATGTCCGATTATCTTTATCCAACTCAATCTAATCTACTCAAATAGCAGTGCCAATGTCTTTATTGGACTCAGGCGAGTCGTATGACGAGGATGTTCCAGTCCTTATCATCGGTGGTGGCCCTTGTGGACTTCTTCTAGCGTTCCTGCTGGCCCAGTTGAACAGTACTTTCTCGTACGCTACTTTGGCAGTTGACTTGTGCTCACGGCTCTCTAGTACAAACCCTCGTCGTCGAACGGTATCCAACCCGTCTCGCCGCTCCCAAAGCGCACGCTCTGTCACCGCGCTCGCTCGAACTATGCCGCCAATTCGGTCTCGACGTCAACGAAATCAGAGCAATCGGCACGCCTCGAGCCGATGCATTCTGGGTCAACTTTATTACTAGTCTCAGCGGTAAGCAAGTTGGTCGGTTGCCGTATGAACGCATGGACCCGGGGGTGCTGGATGCGACTCCGGCGGTATGACCCGCGAGCATTTTGACTGGCCTCATTGCGGACGAGGATGCTGACTTGGTCAGATGATCCATAATATTCCGCAGCCTGGTTTTGAAGAACTAGTGGCGAGAGCGCTGGCGCAAAAGCCGCTGAATGAGCTCCGGAAAAACCACTGGTTCGTCCGTTTGGAGCAGGTAACCACCTCAATACGTGAACTAGCTTTCTGGTCGACTAATTCTCTTAGTTCGATGGCTACGTTCTCGCTACTATCCAAGACCGATCGTCCGGTCGTGAATACATTGTCAGATCTGCCCATTTGGTGGCTTGTGATGGAGCGAAAAGCACCGTACGGAAGCTTTTAGGAGTCGAAAGCGAAGGAGAGGATTCTTGTCAGTGCCCTGAACCCTTTGGGGCCAATTCCGATCTGACTGCCATTCTTGATAGACGAGACGATGATGACAATCCATTTCAATGCCGACTTGCGACCGGTGGTCGGCGACCGCGTTGGCATGTTACACTGGGTCATGGACCCCGAGGTTTCCGGTTTTATTATAGCGTACGACCTTTCGGGGAACCAGGTTCTAATTTGCAACATCGATGTGAGTACCTTATACTCTGAAAATGCAATGACTGACTGTTCAAGCCCAAGAAGCATCCGGTCGACTCTTGGAACGAAACACTGTGCCGCAAAACCATCAACGCGGCAATCGGCAGGGAAGTCCCCTACGACGTGCTTTCGTTCCGGCCTTGGATTCTGAGCAGGAAAGTAGCAAAGCAGTATAGAGTTGGTCGTGTCTTATTGTCTGTCAAGCCCACCTTTCTTTTCAACCTATCCATGTAACGGGTTTCGTACCTTAGAGCAGGAGACGCCGCCCACTCCTTCCCTCCTACCGGTGGCCTCGGCCTAAATACCGGCCTCGGCGACGTCCACAACCTAGCATACAAGCTCGCGGCCGTGCATCAAGGCTGGGCAGGCGACGCCGTCCTCGACACCTACCAGTCGGAGCGCCGCCATGTATCGCTCGTCAACGCCCAGCAAAGCGTCAAAAATGGACAGCAGATCTTCGGGCTGCTCAAAGCGCTGGGAACAACGCATGAAGACGTTGGAGTTGCGCGGCAGAACCTTCACCGGAACGTCCAAGATCCTAAGGCAATGGTGGACATTAATCGAGGCATCGAAGGGCAGCGCGAGCATTTTGATAATCTGGGTTTGCATATCGGGTACGTTTATGACAGGACCGAGATTCCGAGCAATGCTTCTGTATTCCGTCCGGTCTGCGTGCCAGGAGCTCGGCTGCCGCATGCTTGGATCCGGCCTATGCGCGATCTGAAATCCATCGTGCCCCTGCCCCCCATCGATTCTTCATACGCTGCAGAGCTGTCACGCGATGAGATCAAAGACAAGCAATACTCGACACTCGATCTCTCCTCCGGTGACGGCTTTACCATCTTCGTGGGCGGCGCCTGGGCCAGCAAGTGGACATCGTATATCTCTGAGACGCGGAACCTCCTCCCTGCATCGGCTAGTGATACATTCAAAATCGCGGTTGCCGTTCTCAGTGTCGACTTTACGTTCCCGCCGGGCGAGCAGGGGCCGGAGTGGGTTAAGTTGATGCGCTTGGAGGAGGGTCAAGCTACCCTCGTCCGTCCAGATCAGCATATCCTGGCGTGCTTTGACTCGCTTACGGCCACTGCCACGGATCTTAAGGATACTTTGCAGACTCATCTTGCATGGTAACGCACAGCATGTTGGCTAGTGGGCGCATAGACTTGATCGCAGCGAAGAACCCTGGAGTAAGGGCTCACGCGAAAATATATATACTTGTCGAAGGGGACGAAGGTTGGATCCGCCAGCAGGTCCCAGGTCCCAGGTCATAGAAATTAACTCGAACATGAGAACGTGAGAAAGCACGTGTTAGCTTACTAGCATAGTATGCGCTGAAGTTATTCTCGTTGGTATTTAGACAGTTGGTCCCTGGAATCCTTGATACTCGATCTGGGCCCTGGCGGAAGCGTTCCCCGGAAGCCACGGACCGAGTTTGCTGAGGAAGGGCGTTGATTGGCTGGGAGGTAATCATGCTGCATCCACAGGCGGTGAACAGCGGCAATATCTAACCAGAAAGGGTCCGGTCCTGGGTTCCATAAATTCGCCGCCACTGATCCATCTTTCAGGATTTCTAGAACATCAAGAATAAACCTTATCGCATCGTCAAGGCCACCTTGATACCGAGTGTTGACCAGAGGCCACAGATGGGGCTGGATGGGGGCGTTGGGTCAGTCAAGTCACACCTTTCCTAACTAGGAAATAGATCAGCTCACCACTTAAGCAACCTAATTTTATTA
>RHLP01000116.1:0-19838 GCA_003719405.1 Aspergillus incahuasiensis | reverse complement strand
GACATCGACCTGACGCTGTGGTACATGGACAACCCGCCCCCGAAGGCTGCGTGGGCGGCCGGCACGCTGCAGCACCACCCGGAGCTGGCGGCGACCGGCGACGTCGACAACGCGGTGGGCATTGTGGAGTTCTGGGGCGGCAAGATCGCGTACTTCTACTGCTCGCGGACGCAGGCGCATGGGCATGATGTGCTGACGGAGGTTACGGGGACGGAGGGCAAGGTCATGGTGAATGTGATTCCGAGGGCGAATAATGTGGTGCTTGCGGATAAGGGGGGGTTGAGGCATGAGGTGCAGCCGGAGTACTGGCAGCGCTTTGAGCATGCGTTTGCGCTGGAGGCGAATGAGTTTGTGGATGCGGTGTTGCAGGACAAGGAGGTGCCGGTTAAGTTGGAGACGGGGTTGAAGGTCATGAAGATTGGTCAGGCGTTGCAGAAGGCGTTGCTTAGTGGGGAGGTGGTGAGGTTTGATGAGAGGGGGGAGAGGGTCGACTAGATGGTGTTAGCCAATATGCTAGAGCTTGAATAGATGGACATCAGATGGGCTGTTATAAGAATCGCCTACATAACCGCCTTGATGTCAATCCGTAACTGTTAGCACCCCCTCGTGGTGCATAGGCCCTGCAGGCTACTTTTGGGTTTGAGGAGGGGTTGATCCGTTTGGGTCTTTTTAAACAGTAACTGGATTTTTTTATATGCAACAGGTATGCTAGTCGCAGAAGCGTTATCGTAACAGAAAAAACAGTATAGATCAGCTTAGCTTGCTGTCTCTCCTACGCGTTGCGAATTTGGGTGTATAGCTAGCCGCATGACTCTGACCGTGTGTATATATATATATATCCGTCCACCCACCCGATTTGAATTAAAAATGAGCAGCTCATTTCTCTCTCAACTTATCTCCGACGCCCCGTACTCTTTCCCTCCAGGCAGGTCAGCTACCATCATCGACCAACTCCCAGAACCCCATTCATTGTAAGTACGTAGCACCGCACCTCCGATAAGTTAACGGGGTTATGTTCGGGCTGCGACCCGGGCATTTCGCAACCCGCGCCAAGACCTTCCATATCAGGAAATCCTTGGCGCGGGTTGCGAAATGCCCGGGTCAAGGTGCGGCCAAGCGCCGAAACCCGAACAGACACTTTCCAGCAGAAACTACTCCATGGAGTCTATTACAGCTTTGATTGAATTGGTCCCGGTGGGTTATTGGACCGACTCTGTCCGCAGGTGTAGCCTGAGTACGACGGGCTATACTCGTGCTGGGATGAGGAAGGTAAGTCATGTATGATAGATTGAGGCAGTGAAACTGCATTAATCGCTCTGCATGTTTGACCAGAAAGTGGGATTGACTACAGAGTAGGTTAGACGGTAGACCTCATGGGGGCTACTTGTCCTCATAGCGCACCTCGGATGTCAGGTGGCAACTTGCAATCGGGGGACCGTCCGGGCAATCTCAATCTGGAGGCTTTGCAGCTACGGAGTCTGGTCGGGCGCTATTTTAGGACGACTATCAGGGGATTTCGAGTCAGGGACTAGGGTAGGAGGGCTAGGCAGTCAAGTGACATACGGTAAAGCCACCGTTCCATCCCTCTTGACGCTCGTCCCTATAAGCCGTCTCAACCTCATCCACACTGCTGCTACGCGATGAGAGCATTTCCCCGCAATTCTTGCCTCTTTGCACCATTCCAGTAGCTGCTTTTGGCCAGACCAGCCCTGCGCAGCAACGATTGCTTGTTGGAGAGGACGTGATGGTCCAACAGACCAAGGTTTCCGGCCACAATGATGCTGTGTGCGACATCGCGCCCAAAGAAGACCAGCTATACAGCGGATTGAGTCCCTTGAGATTGCCCCAACACCCATTCTCACATAAGATCCTCCCTTTCTCTTGGAGTGCTGTATAATAATAATGATTTAACAACCTAATAAAGCAACTGTGTCTTCTTTGTCCTCCTAAGCAGTTATCCTCCTCGATCTAAAAAGAGGAGCTAGTATTTCCCAACAAGGGCCTTGGCAATGCAACCCTCAAAGTGAGCAGCTCTGTTGTCTATGCAGATGGTAGTCATGATAATGAACATTCTGTTACATTCCCGCTGAAAACTACGCCCATCAATGCTCTAGCCCACCTCAGCATCCGCGATGCCCGTGGAGCTCAGGTCGACTACTTACCTAGCAGCGACAGCAGTGACATCCTAATAGATTTCCAGTTTCTTCCAGTATTTTTAAGAAGTGGTCTGTGGACCTTTAGGTTGATATAAGTCTTGGAGATGAAGACAATACATGCCTGGTTGCTATGTTGTTGACACAGTAGTTAGAGGGGAGGCTTACAGAGTAACTAGTATACTTGGTGTAATCAACAAAATCAATGGCACAGCTTTCTCACAGCGTTCTGCCTTGTCCTGTTGAGGTTGGGAAGCCGCGTGAAGACAGATGGACGGGTTATGGTGGAGGACGTAGTTTATGATGCAGACATTTGCCTAGGAAATGCATGACAAGGTTAGTGGTGCTGATATCGAGGCGTGGAGGGTGGAGGAAACGAATTGGGAATGGGTATGATAGGTAGGGTACATACGCCGTACGGGATAGTATACCCCCCAATCTCCAGCCCAGCCGGGTGTCCGACCGTGCGCCACAGAGACATCGTGAAGACGGGGTTTGCGCGGAAGTTCTCGCGCGCGCACGCCATTGTGTAATTCAAGAACGATTTGAAGCCTGCAATGGGGTAGGAGATCTGGTTGGGCCCGAGCGGGCCAAGCGTGCTCGCGATCTCGATCTGCAAGGTGTGCATTATTGACGGGTTCTGGATTAGGTGCCAGAAGAGCAGCATCATTGTCCCGGCGGTGGAGTGTGAGCCTGCGACGCTGTTGTCATGTGCTGTCAGTTTCGACGAAGATCAAAGGTGCTTTTGATGTCTAGAGGGGTCGGGTTTGGTGTTGAGGGACATACAGCACAGCGAAAGCCTCAGAGTTGATCTCCTCCTCGGACAGCCTCTTCCCACTCTCTGGATCCGTGGCTTCAACTAACCTTCGAAGAATATCTGGCCGGGTGTTCTTTTCCTTCTTGTGATTCTCGATCTTGAAGCGCACGCAGTCCGCGCAGATACTCTTCAGCTTAAGTCGACTCTTCATCAGCCTCCTCATCCAGGGCACGGGACTGATGTGGGACAGAAGCTTGGCCACATGCTGGCAGGGGAGTTCGCCAATTACACCACCCAGCAAGAGATGGTCGTTGATTGCGTGCAGTTTCTCGTCGTCTTCGGTGTGCTGGACACCAAAGGGCTTCGCGAATGCGACTCCGCCGAGGATGTTGAGGACATACAGGTTCAAAGCGTGCTTGACGTCGAATGCCTCGTCGGCTTGGGCGTAGTGGATTAGTTTCGCGATGAGGATGGCAATTTCGCCGTCGATTAGGGCCTCGAGTTTCTGGACGGACACTTGCGCGAACCCGTGGCTTAGTCGACAACGGCCGAGGGCGCGGATCTGTCATACCGTCAGTGTTCAGTGTCCTCTTTTCTATCCTTGAACGGTATCAGAGCTGTGAAAGTTTCAGGTGGGCGTACATCCTCATCTCCCACCAAGGAGATTCGGCCGGAACGCCGTGAAGGCATCGTAGAACTCACTCTTGCCCATAGCCTGCCCGCCCTTGTAGATGGGCGCGATTGCGTCGCCGTCCCATGTGTGCAGGTGGTTGGGCCCGATGCGCACAATAGGGCCGTAACTGTTGTGTAACTCCAGGAGCTTTTCGTGGATCGTGGGTTTGTACACGTAGTAGGCTTTGTACGTGTTGGATAGCGAAGCAAAGAAAAGGCCTGGGTAGCGCAATAGTGGATGGTAGTGGGGCATGTGGATCACGTACGCCAGCAAGAAAAGGAAGAAGAGTGTTGTCAGGATGGGAATGGGGTTGGTATTCCCGGAGGCCTGTATCACAGCCTGCTATCTTGGGATAGCCATCGTCGCATACGGAAAGAATTGCCGATGTTTGTTTGGGTGGAAAAGACCGGGGTGCCCATAATGATCCGGGGATGAGGCTTTTTGGGCTATATAAGGCCATGGCGGTCTCGGTTGTAAGGACCGGCTAATAGTGTGGGTTCCAGGAGGGTTGACGACGATCTACGGGGTAATCTGGAGATTCCCCATCCCCAATTGGATTGGAGGCATTGTGTTTCCAGTATAACCGTGGATATAGATCTGCGGCGTTGATCCATTGGTTGTGGCCTGCCGTGTGATCTACCGCGGGATTCACCCCCTACTCTTCGCCCAATTCATCGCGGGGATATCTCATCATCACCATCATCGGCCATTAACTTTAAGCCCAATCAGGCTCCATAATCAAGATGGAAACCTCCACGCATACCTTCAAAGAAGTGAACGGATTATCGCTGGAAATCGACGTCTCCAAGCCCAAGGCCTCAGACAATAGTATTGTGCTCGTGCACTTCCACGGAGGGTATCTGGTGAGCGATCTCTTCTTCCAGGTAATCGATAGGAGGATCACTGAGTTCACCGACTAGGTAATCGGCGAAAAGTCAACCAAGCCTCCACACTGGCTTATAAATGCCTGCCGCGCGCGGGGCTGGACATACGCAAGCCCATCCTACCGACTCCTCCCTGAAACACCAGGACTCGAAATCCTCAGCGACGCGCTAGACGCAATCCGCTGGGCGTATAAAAACCTTGGAAAGAATATAATCATCACTGGATCTAGTGCAGGTGGGTATTTAGCACTTGCATCGGCAGCGCATCCAACGTGTCCAAGACCACTTGCTGTGTTGTCGAATTATGGTATGCTAGACCCCGGGAGTAAGCGGTACGTGGAGCCAGGACAGCCTCTGCGTGGTCCCGTGAGTGATCTGTCGGGAGCAGTAGTTGAGATTCAAGAAGCGATGGAGAGTGGAAAAGTGCTTGACGGGTATGCGTTTCCCGCGAACCCGTCAACGGATCCGAGGTTCAACTGGATCAAAGCGCTGCATGAGGCAGCTATACTTCCTGATGTGTTGACCAGAATCCCCGGACTCGCCAAGGTCATCAAGCAGCAAAGTGTGGAGGTTGTACCCTCTGAATATCGAACGCTCTTTCCGGTGTCTTTTGCTCTAACGGGAAAGTTCCCGCCAACTATTCTCTTGCACGGCGATGCAGATGAGTTGGTCGGATTTGAGCAAAGTGCGCTTGTTGCGGAGAAGTTGGAGAGTCTGGGTGTTCAGGTGCATCTGGAGCGAGCGGTAGGCCAGGGACATGGATTCGAGCATAATGGGTTCATCGATCTCGACTCCGGGGATACAAATGGGGAGAACGAGGAAATGCTTGGAAGCTTGCGGCGGGTCGTTGCTGCTCTGGAGAGAGCTTGCGCCTCCTCTCAGTGACGCTACCTGGTCACTCCAGGTCTAGATGCTCAACGGCCAATATGAGATTTGCCACTTGGTCCATTTCCGTTTGGTCAAACGTAGCAAAACCTTTTTTGGGTGCTAGAGACACGTGCTCGGGTAGTTGCTTGAGCATGACAATCTATTCTTCAACGTTCCATTCTTCAGGCGTCAGTGAGACTTTTGGAGGTGCACGCGGGCCAGAGCAGCGAGTTCTCGAGCGTGTAAGGGGAATGGGATGACACCGTCCTTCGTAGTTGTGTTGGTGGCTTGAGCCATGCTGCTTTCCCAGGCTGTCTCCCATCGATCAAGAGCTCGCTTTAGTGGATCGGTGGCTAGAGGAAGAGGTGGAAATGCTCGAAGTTGGTGGAATATTAGACCATGCACAGCTGTTGAAGTTAACAACGAACGTCTCTTGCCCAAGAATATGCCCACCAGTAGCAATAGTGAACATATTTAGAACACTCTCACGGCCAAGATGCGCAACCACAATTGAATCCGGTGTTTCCGCACACAGATTGCGAATGCCATCGGTGAGTAGAGGGACTTACATGATGGGTGTAACCTCCTCCCTTGAATGCGGCAGGTGACGCGGCCTGGAACACGTCTTCCGGACAAGTCAGATCGATCGTCATCTTTTGTATGACTATGCCAGGTACAGAGTTGTGGGTGGAATATGACAAAGGCCGAGTCGTGAAGAAAGACACGATTGAAAGTCCTAATTTGTCAGGGGCTGCCTATTAATCTATTACGAGCGACGCCTACCTGATCATTTCGGGTCTGTTGGTATACTCGTTTCATGCTTCAATAGTCAAGTCTGTGTCGGAATCAACATGAGGATGTCTTGTATGAGACAAACCTATAGCCCGAGTGATCTCCTGGACGTCAGTGTGATTCAATCATAGTCAAATTCATATCGGCTTTACCGAAACAAAGGCCGTAAACCGATGCCGCTGGATCCTTAACTTGGCCTGACTGGTACCCTCCCACTTCTGCAGCAGGCACATGAAACACGTTGCTTGCAGAATCTGGGCATTCTATGGACCCTGGAGCAGGTTCTCATTCCTTGATCCCAGCCGTGGCGTTTCAAGAAAGAGCGGGTCCAGCAAAATGAGTTCCTCCACCAAATCCAAGAACCGCTTTGCCGATAGGTGATCCGCATCGAGAGAGGACATGCATGCGCCAATCAGACACATTGTCACAAGTAGGAGAGACGAACACGTGTTGATATTGAAAGTGGCCTTGTGGACGATTGGGCAATGATGATACCATCGCGTCCAGAATGGATGCAGGTACCGCGCAGAATTCTAAGAGGAGAGGAACTCGAACCATTCGCTTGAGGTGATATTCAGGTGATGCGCTGTGGGACTGTCCAGGATAGGCTGTAACTTGTCCCACGTCTGACGTACCTTTCCATCTATTAGTGTCTCTCCAATGCGGTATCGGGAAGTATTCGCACCCGCCGATAGGCCTGGCTCAATGTCGTCGAAATAACAGTCGAACGGGTTCGAAGCGGCGGTTCCTTGCAAATATTCCCGGTCTCCGGCATCGTTCATCTGTAAGACCGACACAGATTGCTTGGGAGTGGTCGACTTTGATCTGAAACTGTACGCCTCGTTCAACCCACTCGCTCTGGTAAAATTCGCAAGGAACCCGAACCGGGGATGCTCAAGACCTGGACCCGGCATGCGACCTTTCAGCCCAGTGTTTTGTGGGAGAGAGGGAATGTCTACCACATCATTGTCATGACCAGTTCCCTCACGTACTACCTGCTCCAAAGAATCAAGCGATCCCTGCAGGTCAATGGTTGTGCTCGGCCGGACTCGGTGGTAAGTGCACTCGGCCGTTCTCATGGCACATTCCGAGCACGGCAACCCCGTAGAACAGGCTCTTTTTCTCGCCGTACATGAGCCGCAAGCCTGCTTTCGCTTGCTGGACAGACTACGTGTCGGAATATCACATCCGGCTGCGATTCTCGCAGTGCAAGTTTTCCAATGGCGGCGGAGAGCATCGCTGTCCATTGTCAGTGAACAGAGTGCCGGGCAAGATGAAGCGAGCGACGAGGGGAGTGTAAAAGTAGCCACGTACCTTCGTTTGTACTGCGCGTTGCAGTATTGAACAGTGTGAGACTTGGCATGATCATCTGCGTCCAGGTCAGTGGTCATGTTTTGGTGATGTTGACGGTGCTGAGATCATACGGGTCAAGAGTGGCGTTTGAGATGTTCCACTCGTCGGAAGGTTCCATGGCATACGAGACATGTCAGACTGGTGTTTCGAGTGCCATCTTCGTGCATGTTGAGGGCAAACAGCAATTCGGGGAGTGAGTGGAAAGAAACATCGAGCAAAGAGGCCGTTCGGCCGTCGGATGTGCGCTGGCATAAGCCCGCATGACTAACCATGAAGTGCATAACTTAGTGCAGACCGGGCCTTCCCCTTACGGAAGGGCTTGGCACGGGTTGTCGTTGCCCCGAACCTGCTCCGACCCGGACTCTCTTCTGCATTTCTCCCACCATCTCACCAAGTTTCGATGGCGCAATTGCTTCAACTCCTAGAGCAATCAGATGCTCTTCCGTTAACAGCTCGTATAGTTGCTGGATGTGGCGGCTTCGGGCTCATCGGATCGTATCTGAGCACCCGGGTACCACGTCAGGTACCCATCCTCAGACCAACCCTTACATTCTCACGCCACTTGATGCCACTCTAAGCCGAAACAAGTCAGCGAGTACGAGGCTTATGTGCATCCTTCGCGGAGAGGGGCTCCACACGTAGCAGCCTTACCTGGAGAGGCAGACCAACGGTAAAAGGACCTTCATAGCTCCAAGCTGCGATCCAAACTAACAAGATATACAAGCACTCTTGCCTAAGCACAGCATCCACGAGATAACGACGCTTCAGTACCACGCGTTCGTTATGTCCTCTACTTTCTACCTCCCACGCAGAGATACCCTAGAGCGAGAACCAATATAACCCCGTCGATAATGGCAAACATGCGGCAAGCGCCGCCCGCATCCAATAGTCGGCGCACCGGCTGCAGACAGATTAGACCCGATGTGGAGAGAAGGACTTACGCATGTCCGTCCCCCATTCGTCGTCCGCATCTATTCCTGGTTGTGGCACAGAACCCGAAACACTGATGCAAGGCACCGTTCGCCGGACGACCTGTGCTTTGCGGGGCGTGGGCATAGACTATAGGCACTAATGATCGTGCAAACATGCCCGCATCCAATCTGCAGTTTCGACTACTTTGTTTTATCTATATCCGCCGGCCTGGCCTGGCTTGCCCTCGTACAGATGATTCTGGTTCCCAGTAATGGCAGGAGGAGCACGCTGCAAGGTACTAATGCAAGCCCGGATGATATACCCAAAATAACTCCAGGTCGTCCGTCGCATTTGTGTTTGTAACAAAGGTGGCACAAAGCAGTGCCACGTTTTCTCGAGAACATGACATGTCCGGATTCTACTTGTAGCTCGGCTGCCGGGTCTTCGATTGACCTTGCTAGGTATCGGCATTCCGGGGATGCTAGGACTGCCCCTTATGCGAGATACTACGCTCATGAGATTATCGACAGCTGGCAGCCAGTCCCTTGACGACCCCTTGGCAAATACGGGGTATGACAGCTTTGGGACGCAATAGCTGCATCAGACAAACTGGAGAATATTGCCCCAGGCTTGGCTCCGTGTGGGGTTGAGTCGGATGAGGACAAGATATTGCAATCTGCGACTGCCATCGCATCACATCCAGATCACATCACGAGCCAGCAATGCATTGGATGCATGCGGCTCGTCTCCAAATCTAATTTCTTCTGGGAGCATTGATTGATGCTCTAGCCGTGAATTTATTGCCGAAGGATCATTGATTGCATATGTATGCCGCTGGTATTGGCATGCTGCATGATCGCCACAAGGTACCGCAGCGGGCCCAGATGGCAACGGGGTAAACATACCGACAACAGCAGTATATTTCTTTGCCAAGCTAGGCGGGTTCAAAACGTGCCATACCTGCCGGAATCATTGCGACGCTGCACTGGGTGTGTCACGACACCAGGAAATACGGATTCTAAACCGGACCAACTGCACCGCACAGGCGTGGAGAGTCCTAATTCGCCTCAGAGAGACTGACAATGCCTACCACATCTGCAGCTGGAGATGCGCTATGCCAGCAATTGAGCTCTGCGGGACTTGTTTGCCCTGCTGGAAGCTGTCCAGTTCATTTCTGTTGCGTAAGATCTTTGCCGATCTCTTGCATGCGCTGGGGGGAGGGTAGGGCAACGGACATGGGTGCATGTTCAGGCGTGGGCGAAGGTGCAGCTTCCTGTGCTCGGACACGTATTATTGCTCCACTGGGGTCGGGGATGGGACAGGTGTAGTTGTGCCCGGGCCTGGATACTGTACGCCGATCGAATATTCGCGAGTATTGCCATCAATCGCGCCTTTTTGCTGGCAGTCAAGGGGAACCGAAAACCTATAAAGCATCTCTTCCGTCTGCCCCAAACTCGAATTATCCAACCCAACTTCCTCAACTCACTCTTTCGACAGGGAGCCTCAGTTCACCTTCACCCTCTACATCTCTACCCGAGACACTTCGTTCGTTTGTTACTTGCGCACCTGACTGTTCTCATTGAGGTTCCACCGAAATGAAGGTCACCATCACCCCAGCGCTTCTCCTTGCGCTCTCGACCCTAGCCATCACTGCGCCACTTGAGCGAGATGTGCGAAACCTAGAGAGTAAGCCACATACCACCCTTATACCTTCGAGGCAGAGCAACAGACTGACACAAGCACAGCTCGCGATCTCGCTGTTGACGCCCGCCATCTGGGCAAGATCCCCGTCGTCGAGCACAAGTTCGGCATCAAGGCCGGCGTCAAGGCCGACATCGACTTCGGGAAGAAAGACAAGGACGATGGCAAGAAGGACGACGGAAAATGGGACGACGGCCACGGAAAGTGGGATGATGACAAGAAGGATGATGACAAGAAGGACGATGACAAGAAAGACGACGACAAGAAGGACGACGACAAGAAGGACGACGACAAGAAGGACGACGACAAGAAGGACGACGACTGGAAAGATGACGACTGGAAGGACAATGACTGGGACGACGACCACTGGGACCCCAAGGGCCCCAAGGGAAAGCCCGCCGTTGGTGGGTTTGACCCCAAGGACCCCAAGGGCCCCGGATACGGCTTTGACCCCAAGGACCCCAAGGGTCCCGGATACGGCTATGACCCCAAAGACCCGCACGGGCCTAAAGACCCTCATGGTCCCAAGGATCCCCACGGCCCGAAAGACCCGCACCACAACGACGGCAAGCCCGGCTACGGCATCGACCCCAAGCACGATGACAAGAAAGACGGCCACCTGCGTGCCCGCGGCGACCCCAAGAAAGACGAGCACGGCGGCTATGGTGGCGGTTATGATGGCGGCAAGGGCGGCCACGGTGGTGGTTATGATGACGGCAAGGGCGGCCATGGCGGCGGTTACGATGATGGCAAGGGCGGCCATGGCGGCGGTGGTCACGACGGAGGCCACGGCGGCGGCGGCTTCGGTGGAGGTGGTCACGGCGGCGGCGGCGGTGGCTTCGGCGGAGGTGGTCACGGCGGCGGCGGCCATGACGGAGGTCACGGCGGTGGCTACGATGACGGAAAAGGCGGCGGCAAGGGAGGTGGCATCGGCGGCGGCTTCGGCGGCGGCGGTGGTTTCGGCATTGGCATCGGAGTCGGCGTGCACGGCGGCGGCGGCGGCGGCGGTGGTGGTAAGGGCTTCGGGCTCGGCGGCCTCGGCCACGGCAAGGGCGTTGAGCACGGAGGGGGCAAGGGTGGCCTCGGCGGCGGCTTTCTAGGCGGCCTTGGGCTCGGTGGAAAGGGCGGCTTTGGCGGCGGCCATGGCGGTGGTATTGGTGGAGGCCACGGTGGCGGTCACGATGGAGGCTTCGGCGGTGGTCACGGAGGCGGCCATGATGGTGGCTTCGGTGGTGGTCACGGTGGCGGCCACGATGGAGGCTTTGGAGGCGGACACGGTGGACAGGGAGGTCACGGTGGACAGGGCGGACATGGTGGACAGGGAGGGCACGGCGGTGGCTGGGGGGATGACAAGGGCGGATATGGCGGTGGTCACGGAGGCGGCCACGACGGTGGCTATGGCGGCGACCACGGCGGAAAGGACGACAAGGGCGGATACGGAAAGGGATATTAGGGCAATGGTAAGAGTTTCTTCAGCACGGAAAGTGGGAGCACTGCTAACAAGCCATTCATTCATCCAGTACCTTATGTACCAAAGCCCTAAGCCGGTCAGGTACACATTTCCTATCTCGCCTTACATCACTCACCGGCACTCCCCCTCCCCAACCAACGGACATTGAAAAGAAGTTGCTAGCAATAGCAGGGTCATTGATTTTCTGAAGGAGCATAATATATTGGATTCTCTTGGATTGGATAATTATCAGTGTGATGGCAAAGCTAAACTGACAGATTCTGAATGGCATTGCGTTATCAGTTTCGTACATACATAATTTGTGGATTGTTTCCAGCTTCGTAGTGAGAGACTGCCGGCAAATAAAGAATGCACAAGGGTCTACCTAGAGCACGAGCTTCAAGTCGACGCCTCAGTTCCAAAGAACACAAATCATCCAAATCACCACCCGGTGAGCTCGTCCAGGCACTCCGAGATGATGATCTCCTTCAATGCCACTACCAAGTGCAAGTGATACATAGCATTGAAGAGGCTGGGCATGACTCATTCCCGGTGTTGCAACATGGTTTTGACAAATGTAAGGTTGATGTAGCCCTCCGTGGACTGCATTTGCATTCCCTTGCCTGTTCTGAGATGAAGCTCAACGTGACTCGACGCCAGTTTAGCGAAGCAGTGGTGGCCGGTCGGTCAGGATCTCACGGGGCTAGCAAAACTACAATCCATTAAGAAAGCCATTGCTGGGAGTTTGGGAGGTTGGAGGTTGGATGTCTAGGACTGGACCACTCACAGTCAGTTATACGCCGTGAGGTGTTGACCCAAAAACCTGCACCTGCAGAGGGCAGAGGGGGCCTTTGGTCTCATTTGGGCATCGTGCCACACAAGTACAAGTGTCGTAGCACAGCTTGTTGTGTCTATGTCTCGGCATCTTGCCTGGCACTGTGCGAGATCCTGTTTCGCGTTGTTTGACGGCATGCTCTCCTCAGGCGTCAACAGTCCACAGGAACAAAAGAGGGATTCGTGTAGCTCCCCGTCTTTGAGTTGGAGAGACTACTGCACTGCGCCGGGAGGTACGTGATAAACAAGACCTCTAGAGAGCTCATCCGGTGGGGTATAGATCCTTGTTCTTTACATTACTTGAATATCCAAGAAAGCTCGCCACATTTCAGCGTTACATTTACACATACACATCCCTCAAACCTGCGCCGATGTCGCCCAGCAGACGCTTAACACGCCGCTAAAAGAACAATGCCTCCTTCAAGACAGGTCCCGCGGCAGTCTTGAGTAAGTGCGCTGGAGGACAGATGTGTAGTGCCTTGACCGAAATGCCTACATCTCTTTTCTTCACTGCAGAGATATATATAGCTAACGATGTCGAAGGTTTAGCTGCTATTCTAGACCGAAAGACGCACAGCATAAAGCAGCCGGTGCGGAGTAGGTGAGTGGCATGAGGGTGAGTGAGAGTGAGTGCGGCTGCTGACGCATTCGTGGTTACTCATAGGGTAGTTCGAGCCTCTATCTACATCGAGGTTGAGGGATTCGGTGGGGATAGAGTAGGACTGGAAGAGTTCGTCGCCTCCTTATGTAGTCATCCTCGGTTGCCAAAGCGATGGCACCGATATCCCAACGAAAGCAGATGCAACGATAGCCTCACGATTATACTCATCCACTTGCGTGGCCGATTGGTGGTAGTAGGGACTTAGAGCGACTTGCAGGGAAAAACTTGTATCAGATACCCAGACATATAGATTAAAGCAGAGTATTTTGAGTGCAAGATAAAAGCCAAGTAGGGAGGCAGGGGGAAAGAGGAATCTGGCTCGTGAGGATATTAATATGATAGGTATCATTCAAGTAACAATAGATAAAGACGTCCTGGGTAGAGGCTAGCAACCTGGTCAGTTGACTCGCCATTGTATCTGCCTACATGGAAGGCTATCGTAGAGTATTGTGCGTACGTAGGCACTTTCCCAGAACATGAATCAAAAGGTTGAAGTAGGTCGATCGTGTACATTATTTGCGTCGTGAGTATTACATCTAGATGTATATGCAGGTCGGGGTATATATAGTATACAGGGAGTGCTACCAGAGCACAAATCCCGCAATGCGAGTCAGAACGCCGCTCCTAAGATAATGACAATTATCGTAATGCATCGCTAAACTTTCGACGATCTTCGCTTCGGTAGAGTCCAGGGTTCGGCGCATACGACCTATACCAACCAAGTAGGGTAAGTCAAACGAAACTGAATAACCTGGGGTCCTCGCTCGGGAAGAAAAACTAACCTCGCCTTCGCTATACGCCCAAAAATACACAGCGATTCCAACGAGATAGTATATCGCCGCGTTCGTCCCCTGGTATATGAGCGCCGCCAGAATTGAGCTGAGCGGGTACAGCAACAGTCGGAACTCGATGCTGCGGTGCGGCGTCGTTCCCGCGAGGTACTTTAGCGGCCATTCCCATGCAACGCCGAGGAGGCCCATCATGAGGTTGAGGATTTGGAGGACAGGAACGGGGGTTACGGCGCCGTCGAGGTTTCGCGTCCAGGTGTCCCAGAAGATCTTTGGCCAGATGAAGCTTTCGATTGCGCTGCCTACTTGGTCTGAATGGGGTTATGTTAGCGATGGCTACCTGAGGATGTTGGTCGATTGTACGTACAGGCTGACGCTGTAAGGACGATCAGGCGCGCCCAGTGGTTCTTGATCAAGCGACCCATCTTAGGGTTGTTGTGCGGTTGGATTAATGTCTGGAAAAGGTGTGGGCGCTTCCTTCCTGCGAAAGTGTGTGTCGTGAAGTCGTGGCGATGGGCGTAAATTGTGTGGAGCGTCAAGGGTTTGGGGGGTATAATATCAGTCGTCTATCTCGTTGAAGAGTGTCACTCGTGGACTTGTCGTGCAGTTTGACATGGCAGTGGAGTCGTGGCCGCTGGTCTTGTACTCTGTATTGGCTCGAGTCTGCAGAAATCGGGGTCGGGGTTCAATCAATGGCGTATCGTCAGAGCATCACATTCATGCCGAGAACGAGCAAACGGATCGTGTGAGATAGTGTCTTGACTGCAATCATGCCACGTTAAGGCGATAAAGGCCCGAAAGGCCGACAGATTGTGGGAGGGCAGCGGGTTACATAGCTTCGCATGGCAGCGACGCATCCCACCTTTGCTGTCGCCATGATAGGCCTGCACTATCCTGGGCCGGACTCGACGCCGGGATGATGCGGTACCAACCAATGAGACGTCAAAAGTTGGTCGTGTGTCCTATCTCCCCGCTTGGCTTCTTCATCCTCTGAAGAGGGCGGGTTAACGATTGGCGAAGACAACGGACATGAGCGAAGGCCCCCCCTGCCGGGCGCGTAGAAAAGTGACGGCAAACAGGAGCAGAACAAATGGGGATCGAGGACGCGGGGACTGGAGGGATTGATTGCATTAGCGCCAGGCCTAAATGTGACGGCGGAGGAGATCCCACAGCAGATTCGCGGGACTGTGCTCTAGTGCCACCGGGGTGTGTCGCTCAGGCAATCTCATTGCTCAGTCTCGAACGGTGCTAACAGCGCAAACTTCTGCAGAATCGGAGGCGAGGCGGGGAAACAGATAATCAAGGATGCCCTCATGGTTTCTATTTGTGTCTTCCTTGGCAGCTGTCGAACTATACTTTCGATAGACGCCCCAGTCGCAATTTCAGAGCAGGCCGTCATACCCAATAGTTCACTAACAATAAGAAGCAACTTCGCATAATCTCTCATTGTATGCATGAGCAGAGAGACCCTTGGAGACAATCAATTGTGGTCGAGCTTACGGGGTGCTCCGTCTTCACCGTCTTTCCATCTCCGGCACATCGACAACCCGTGGTCGACCTATCCGAGTCTGGTGACTCTCGTCTCACCGTATTCCCGTTGTGACATGATGCTAACACGCAGAGCCAAGTCAATCCTTCATTGAAAGTCCCTCGAGTCCCTCCTGCCAAGGGCTGGGTATCGGAGTAGCTTTGACGAAGCGCGGAGATGGCATCTGCTTGGGTCTAGCCTTGAACTGCCGGGCCATCTATATTTGGCAACACCCAGCGCTCAACGGTGGCTTTTTCCGAGCGCCTCTTGATTGTGGGGAGGACGAGAACTTGGCAACTCGATGGCTGGGATCTGAGTGGGAACGGCGCTTGTAGAGCTCGTGTCATAGGGCAGCGCCACGACAAATCGAGCAAGCTCCACCAAATCATCGAGGTAGAAGCGCATAGGAATGACATGACGCCAGTACAATAGCCCCAGTCTACCACTCAGTGCCCGTGCTAGCAGCGTAATTCCCCTCCAGCCACATGGCGCGACCTATTATCGTCTCGCAAGGATAGGAGAATGTCGACCAAAGGATGGGCGAAGATAACACACGGCGGTGCTCTGGATCGCTTAGGCTCGAAGGAACAACCTGACTCGATCAGAGTTCGTGGCTGATTGTGATAGCATCCATCGGGCAGTATCGCTTCGCGTGTGTCTGATCGCATGATGGGCATCGCGGTGACTCGTCGCATCGTGTAGTGTGGAGGATCTGGAGTGGTTCTTGGATTAGCAGAGTCGACCCGCTAGCGAGGTTGCCTCCAGGCGCCAATGGCAGCGGTGCGATCGGAGGGATCCTGGTCGTCTAGCGCTGTTTAAACGTGCAGAGTCGCAGCCGCCGAACCTCAAAGGGCCCGGCCCTTTGCCTTTTCCCCTCTCCCTCTTCATCTCTCTCTCCCCCTGCACATCACTAGATACCACCGGGCTGGGCTCTCCACTATCATTCAGCACCCCTACTCAATCTGTTTCTTGAACCTCCGACGAACTGCTCGATAATATGCTCCGCCGTGCGCTCGTCTTGTTTCCCCGACTACCTGCCACCCTGCGCTGAGCAAACACCTTTACCTTGGCCGATACAAATCCCACCACGCCACCTTGGATTAATTAAAAAGTCTCGTCCGACGGCTTGGTATCGATAGAAGTGGAAAGCGCACCGAGCTTTGACTCTTGCCCTTCGGAAACCTACTTTTACCTCAACGCCGCTCCGTCTCTTCACCTTGATAGAGTGACATCGTCTAGCGTCCACGCGCCCAAGTCTCCCGACCAAATAGAACTGGGTCACTTTATAGAGATATATACTACCCCCTCTGCGTCAGTTGCTCGCTTCGACCAGGGCTACGCCCGCCTGTCCTCCACCTCATAGTCACCACCAGTCGTCGCTGGCCGATGATTGAGCTCGCTGAACAGATATACCTTCCCTTACCCCATCGGTGGGCCTTGTCGCCATGGGCCGTTATCCTCTAAAGTCCTATGTCGCACCCTCCAAGCTCTTCTTCTATACTTGGTTTTGGGGTGCGCATTTCGCCATATTTGCCTACGGATGGTTTGTGTCTGAAAAAGCTGCATTGAGCAAGTGCTGACTAGTTCAGGTACTACCAAGCGACGAGCATACCACTGGCTCCGCTGAATGCGCTTTCCTACTCAGTCTGGATCTCGCGAGGTGCCGGGCTGGTGCTGACAGTTGACGGAACACTCATCTTGCTGCCCATGTGCAGGAACATTGTCAAGTTTCTTCGTCCCAAGATACGCTGGCTCCCCCTCGACGAGAACATATGGTTTCATCGTCAAGTGGCTTATGCGACTCTCGTATTTACTATTCTTCACACTGCAGGTCACTACGTCAAGTAAGTTGACTCGCACACAAAGCTGGAAACGATCTAACCTCCATAGTTTCTACAATATCGAGAGAAAACAGCTACGGCCCGAGACAGCGTTGCAAATACACTATACCCAGCCTGGTGGAGTTACCGGCCATGTGATGCTGTTTTGCATGATGCTCATGTATACGACATCCCATCACCGAATCCGTCAACAGTCATTTGAGACCTTCTGGTACATGCATCACCTGTTCATCCCATTCATGCTGGCCCTCTACAGCCATGCAACAGGCTGTTTTGTCCGGGACAGTGCAGAGCCGTACTCGCCGTTCGCTGGAGAGCGCTTTTGGAATCACTGCCTCGGTTATCAAGGCTGGAGATGGGAGATCGTAGCAGGATTCCTCTATCTATGCGAACGTCTATGGCGCGAGATCCGAGCCCTCCGTGAAACGGAGATTGTCAAGGTCATCCGCCATCCATACGGTGCGTAGCCATTTGCACCCAACCCAATCACCACCAGCTATACTAACCCCCCTCAGACGCAATGGAAATCCAATTCCGCAAGCCCAGCTTCAAATACAAAGCCGGCCAATGGCTCTTCATCCAAGTGCCCGAAGTCTCCAACACCCAATGGCACCCCTTCACCATCACCTCCTGCCCCTTCGACGAATACGTCAGCATCCACGTCCGCCAAGTCGGCGACTTCACCCGCGCCCTCGGCGACGCCCTGGGCTGCGGCCCCGCGCAAGCCCGCGACCTCGAAGGCCTCGACCCAATGGGCATGTACGAAGTCGCGCTGCAGAACGGGCAGCAAATGCCGAAGCTGCGCGTCGACGGGCCCTACGGCGCACCAGCCGAAGACGTCTTCGAGAACGAAATCGCCGTCCTCATCGGCACCGGCATCGGCGTCACCCCCTGGGCCTCCATCCTCAAAAACATCTGGCACCTGCGCGCCTCCCCGAACCCGCCGCGCCGCCTGCGCCGCGTCGAGTTCATCTGGGTCTGCAAGGACACCACCTCGTTCGAGTGGTTCCAGGCCCTGCTCTCGTCGCTCGAGGCCCAGTCCGCCTCCGACGCCGCGTACGAGGGCAGCTCCGAGTTCCTGCGCATCCACATCTACCTCACCCAGCGCCTCGACCAGGATACCACCGCGAACATCTACCTCAACTCCGTCGGCCGCGCGCTCGACCCGCTGACGGAGCTCAAGAGCAGGACCAACTTCGGCCGCCCGGACTTCAAGCGGCTCTTTACCGCTATGCGGGACGGCCTGCAGGACCAGTCGTATATGCGTGGGTTGCACACGCACGCGAAGACGGATATCGGTGTCTACTTCTGCGGGCCGAATGTTGCTGCTAGACAAATCAAGGCGGCGGCGTCTTCGGCGTCGACGAGTGAGGTCAAGTTCAAGTTCTGGAAGGAACACTTCTAGGAAGCTTGAGCCTTGCCCTCCTTTACCTTACTCACCTAATCCACCCACCTATCTGTCTCGCGCCTCATCTGCCATACCCTACCTAGACATGCATCGCATCGTTGCCACCGGGCCAGCTTTACTTTACCACCCATACCTTACTTATATCCCTGATATCCCGTGACGAGTCATGACTTCCCTTGGTTTAACATATTCCAACCCTGTTCGCATCGCATCGCATCCATCGCATCGCATCACTGTATTTGTTTCCATGGTGCTTGCTTGCTTGCCTGCTTGCCTGCTTGCATTACTTATCCTCTGTATTCTATGCCTTCACCAGTATATAGCCGGCCATCCTAGCGTCATCTTAGAGCTCGCATTCAGCGCGCAGATTTAAACTAGTTAGTGAGTCAGTCAGTTAATGAAAGGAAGCTAAGCTTATCCCCAGAGGATTGTGTAATGTTCAGGATACCGCGTGGGCATTGCATTGTCCCTTGAGTGGATATAAATAGCGCTAGGTATGATGTGAATGGACTATATTATGCGGAGGATATCACATCTGCATAACAGCATCCCCATCCCCATCCTGATCCCTATCATCCGGCATAGTAATCGGCATACGCACGCCCATCCCAGCGGCGGCACTCTGCTCCATTTCCAAAGCCATCTCCTCAACCTCCCGCTCGATATCAACATGGATCCGCAACTCCTTCTCCACAAGGACATTATACACATGGCGCAGCTCATGGAAGGCCATGCCTGTGCCCGCATCTGCATCCGCGTTGCCTTGCTTGTTCTTGTGCTCGTGCTGCTCAGCAACAGCATCCTCCCGCAGATGCGTAAACGCCAGCATGAGGAGCTCCTTGGACCACGGACACGCGCGCATCGCGCGGTAGAACACGTTCTTTGCGCGCGCGATCTCGCCCCGCGAGAGCTCGAAGAGGATGTAGAGTTTCCAGAGGGCTATGCTGGTGCGGCCGGTGGATGTGGACGTCGATGTCGAAGAGGAGGATGGGCCCTGGTCGCCAATGGCCTTTTCGAAGGCTGCGCGGGCGGAGTGCAGGGTTGAGCCGGCGTATGTGGGGCGGTTGAGCTCGGTGTAGATGGAGAAGAGGTGGGATGTTATTGGGATCGGGGCGGGTTGTGGGGACGATGGGGAGGTGGTGGCGGTGGTGGTGGTGATATCGCGCATGATATCGCGCACGCGCTCTTCGATCCGGAAGCGGGATTCGTTCCACGCGAAGAGCGAGAGCGTTATTG
>RHLP01001155.1:0-16391 GCA_003719405.1 Aspergillus incahuasiensis | reverse complement strand
TCCGGATTCGGAGCTCCAAGGGAATAATTTTCCAAGTTGCGATCTCTTACATGCTTGGTCAAAACCCTGTGCAAAATCAATGGAAGTGACTACATGATGAAAGGCAGCAAGAAGATGCTGGACGCTGTATATATCGGACTAGAGCTATTGAGGATAGAGCTACCTAGAAAAGATAGCCAATGAAGATACAGATAGTAAGGGTAAGGCGAACATAGATCGTTGACTTTAGGCCGTAATTCGCCGTACTTCGTTCATTATTCATGATTTGAAACGATACCTCACCGTCCTCGTCAGGGACCTTCTCGAGCCGGCCTTTCATCCCCATATGCATACAGCCTTGTCGGGCTGTCCGGCATCCTTGGAGCAAACGGTAAGTTATTGCGGTAACAATGAACATAGCCAGACTAAATGCAGCAAGCTAGTAACCAAGAATACCAGGACTCGGCAGAGAATCTCACTCGGCAGCCCCAATGTCTTCGCCTTCCCTTGAGAGTGGCTGCTGGAGACTCCCTGCATCTTTGGTTAGAGGATGTCTGCCTCTGCAGCATTGGCTCGGCAGAACTCACTCTGATAATCCAACTCTGCTTGTCCATCTTTCGAGAGCTCGACCCGGATAGTGCGTCCATTGAGAATAATTCGTTTATGCTTGCTAAGGGCTTGCTGGGCTTGCTCGCGCGTCTAAATTACCTGTGCTTAGTCTGTATCCTAGCACCATCAACGGCAAAAGGAGGGCTATCATACAACAAACTGCACGAAGGCGACAGGGTATTTGCCGCCCGTGACGAGGTGCACGAAATTCCGGCCGATGTCGTTGAAAGCACTCCTTATCATCTCGGCGTCCACATCTCGGGGTAGGCTAGATCTTCGTCAGTGACGGTAGCTGATAGCTGGAGTATTCGGCCTTACTTTCCAACCATGATGCGGGCAGTCGGGGAGAAGATATTTTGGGCGTTGCTGTCGCTAATGTCGTTGCTCTGTGAGACCCTTGGGTCTTGAGTGCACTGCAGGCAGCAGCAGTGCTGCGGGCTTTGGGCATAAGGAGGAGGAGGGGGAGCAGGAGCGGGGAGATAATAATCGCTAGGATGTGTATAAACCGGCTGCTGGGGGATGGTGATTGGAAGGAAAGGAGGCTGGAAATAATAGTGGTAAGGCGGCGGGGGAATTGAGCCCATACCTCGAGTCGGGTACTGGGTAGACTGGGATGCGATGAGGGTAAGAAGCGAACGGAAGAGCAAAGCTGGATGAACGAAGGTATCCAGAAGATCAACGAGTGAGATGGTGTCGAGCAGAAGAGCGAAGGATTCAGCGAAGATCATTTATAGCCGGTCATGAAGCGAAGGGAGTCATTTGTTCAAACTTTCTGGTAGAGTTAGCAAGAACCTTAGCAGGCCCGCTCGTGAGCCGGATGTCATGACCGAAGCAGTGGCTATAGCTTCCTTGCGGAAGCGCCAGTGGTGCGCTGAATGCAGGAGGGAGTTATGAAGGAAGTTGCATATCATGGCTTCTATTGAGTGGAAGATTTCCGCATAAATGCTGATAAATTGTCAATTGACTGGCGCTATTAATACAATAGAGTTCAGGCACATTGGTCTCATGGACCGGAATTGACTCTCGAAATCCCAACCGCAGTCAGGATGATGAAGAAGATGGACGCCAGCTTAGGGCTGGCTGTGGGACTCGATGGGAGCGTCTTCGGAGGTTGAGTCAGCACTCTTTCGGGGATTCGAGCTTCCGACGTCATGCCGCGCTGCTTTTTATCTTTTGCGGCCTCTCAAACGCGACCCTCGGGAACCAACATCAAACGCCCAATCGACTTATATCCAAGTTGGAGCTTCGCTATGTTTCCGACAGCTTGCCGGCTTGCTGCCAAGCCCCCGGGCTTTTTCAAACGGAGCGCAGAGGAGCTGAGTCGACTGTCAAGAATCGGTGCGTATCGTGCCTCCGCATCGCCCGTCAACTGATAAACTGATCGAGCTAGCATGGAACACCGAGGCTCTCCACACGCCAACGAAGCCCTATAACCTTCTAGACTTTGAAGATGAAGGAACTGTCGCCGGCTGTAAGACAATGGCCGACCGCGCCGTCGGCGGTTTCAGCACCGCAAGCATCGACTATGTCCCCGCCGAACCTTCAACGAATACGCCTGCTCACGCCCGGTTCCATGGATCTATCTCGACCAAGCTTCCAGATAACTGGAGGGTAGAAAGGACAGGTACTACTCGTCGTATCTTGAAGAAGGACCGATAATAACAAGCTCTTGATCAGGATACGCCGCCTTCCGCAACCAAGACCGAGGTCTCTGGCTCTTCGGCCGGCTATACTGGGACCTCGACCCGTATACCTACCTAGCGCTGCGAGTCAAGTCCGATGGCCGTCGCTACACCGTGAACATTCAAACAGACTCCATTGTTGAGACCGATATCCACCAGCATCGATTATACACACGCCATCACCACATGCGCGACCCCACAGTCTCCTCATCCTACGACCCTCTCTCTCCGTACGCATCACCCGAGGCCGCAGAGTCCCCCGAGATTGCCGAGACCAAGTATCCCACCGGCATCCCCGAAGCTCTCTCCGACGTCCCAACGCCGTCCACTATTATGTCCTCAATGTCAGCCACGACATCGGGCTCAACCGGATGGGAGACAATTCTGATGCCGTTTAATTCATTCGTCCGCACGAACCATGGGCTAGTAGTAGAGCCCCAGACGTCAATCATCAGACAGCGGGTGAAGAGTGTGGGAATTGGTTTGACGGATCGGGTTCAAGGCCCTTACGATCTCCGTATCCATCGGATCTGGGCTACGAACGGGATGAGTGACCACGAGATTGAGGAAGAGCGCCGTATTTGCGGATCAGCCGCTTTGCCTGTTGATGAGGGCGTCCGAAGGAACTGGGTCGCACCGAACGAAGACGAGTCTCGGAAACAAGACCACCCCGAGGGCAAGGCGAAGGGGCCGAAAGGGCTGAAGGGTCTGCGCGATGAGTGGGACTAAGCAGATGTGTGTGCAACAAACTCTTGGAATTGTACAGTACACATATACCTTCAAAGCTTTCAATCTAAGAATGCATATTACAGCACTCCCACCACGGCTAGGTGTACAGCTTAGTTTCCGCCAGTGATCCGCTCCCAAGCCTCCTTGTACTTCTCACTCGTCTTCTGCGCAATCTCATCCGTCATCCGCACGCCAGGCTTGCCCTTAACGCCCTCCTTGACCAACCAATCTCTCAAAAACTGCTTGTCAAAGCTCGACTGCCCCCGGCCGACCTCGTATGAGTCCTTAGGCCAGAACCGCGACGAATCCGGCGTAAGCACCTCATCCGCCAAGACAACCTCGTCGGTTTCCTCGTCAACACCGAACTCGAACTTTGTGTCGGCGATGATCACGCCTCGGGTGAGCGCGTAGGCATGCGCGGTCTTGTACAATGTCACGGCGAGCTCGGCAATCTTTGAAGCGTACGGTTCGCCGACAATTTCAACGGCTGTATGAGCAAAAACAAGAAAAAACCAGTTAGTCACTCATTCGACCAGAAGAAAAGCAAAACCAAAGCCAGAAAACAGGAACAGGGAAAGAAAGCTCCGCACCTTTATCCGGGTGAATATTCTCATCATGCTCACCCTGCTCGGCCTTGGTGCTGGGCGTGTAGATCGGCCCGTCGGGGAACGCCTCGCTTTCTTGCAGCCCCTCCTTAACGGGGATCCCGTGGACGGTGCCGGACTTCTTGTACTCGCTCCACGCGGAGCCGGTGATGTATCCGCGGACAATGGCCTCAATGGGCAGGATGCGCAGCTTGCGGACCTGCATGGCGCGATTCTGCAGCGCGGGACGCAGCGGCTCGGGGATCTGGGAGGGGAGGTCGAGGGTGATGAAGTGCGTGCGGAGGCCGGGGAGCGCGGCAGTCAGGATCTCGAACCATTTCTTTGTGCAGAGGGTCAGGAGGACGCCCTTTTGCGGAATGCCCTGGTTTTAAAAATGTGGTTAGTTTGGTTGAATTGGAGATTTATAGGGATGGAGGGAGGGGCGTACATTTTCCATGATCACATCGTAGGCGGAGATGCGGTCTGTTGCGACGAAGAGGAGGGTCTTGTCGTCGACTTCGTATAGATCGCGGACTTTGCCGCGGGCGATGAGCGGCAGCGAGCCGCCGAGGTCGGTTGTCGTGAGTGTGTTTGCCATTGCGAGGTTCGCTGAGTTGTTCGAGGTTGGAGGAAGTTTGTATGAGTCTGCGAGTATGCGTCACTGGGAAATTTTTGGCGGGGTTGACTTCGGCGGGGAGATGCGGTATCGGAGTATGCCTCATTTCTCAGGCATACATGAGGGGGTTGCAGCAGCTACTGCGTAAGTTCCCAGGGTTGGCTTGGAAGAATCATCTCTTTGACATGCAGTATATTCGTCTTGATGTATTTACAGTACTATACAGTATATGACAGAGTTCTTTACAAGGCAACATCATCCTATGTCCCATAGTCATTTGCTCTTGTCCTCACATCCACGGACGCTCCAGCTCCTCCGCAAGATCAATGACGCAGCTCTCCCACGGACAGCTCAGACCGTAGACTTTGGAACAAGGTCTTCTGAAAGCGTTTGCGGCGGGCTGTTCTAGCCCTTCCATCACCCGGTCTCTCTGCAAACAAGGCGCCAAGCGGACTGACTACTTTATAGCAAGCAGCTTGAACAGTTCAGACGGCCAAATCAAATGACGAATGGAGTTACTCCACGGCCCTGAGTCGTTGGTCTCTGGAAATCATAAATTACCGTATCGCAACGGCATCACGACCCCGTGGCTTGCACTTCGTAGGTGAGACAGAAGTCACCGCGTTCCTTATTGTTCTCGTCTTCCTTCTTCCATTCCGCAATTCGGTTTCGTAGAGACCACCCTCTCAAGAAAGGAGAACTAAGCCAGCGGCGAAGTCGGTTTTCCCAGATGGATTCTAAGATTTCCAAGGTAGACAGCCAGTGGCCTTCGGAACGAGGTGCTGAGTCTGCGAATGTCTTATCTCCGACCCGGACAAAGGGATTTAGGTAAACCCCCCTTCGCTTCGAGATATAGTTGTCCGCATGGATCAGGCAAGATTCAGAAGCCACAACGTGTTTTTCGGCGAGGCCATCTGGTACGCCTCGGAACTGATAGGGCCGGTTAGAATAGATTTCCTCTGTTCCCATAAAAACTAAGCATTGAGCATTAGCATTGCCATCAAAACTTTCCGATGAGAGCTAACATACCCATATCACCCCAGCAACTTCTAACTGGCACCGGCAGCATAAACTTCATGGCTTCTCTCGACCTGGAAGAGCGAAAGAAGGGCCACTTCTGCATGACAGTCTCATGCCCATCTACGTCTCGTAGGGCGAGTGCGTCGGAGTCGGACGGAGGGTTCAGGATGTCAAACGAGCAAGCGGCCGTGTATGTATTGTAATTGGTGTTCAAGAGAGAGAGCACGTCCTCTTTCTAGATTCGCGAGCACGTCAGCTAGAATAATAACAAGCAGAGATGCGCTACCCACTGTAAAGACGACATCATTCAGAAACAAGACTCGATCAAAGAATGTCCCAGCATCTCGGAGGTCATATAAAGGCTTGAGAGATAAATTTCGTAGTCGAGCACGGACAGCGATGTTCTTGCGGTCCGCTGGGGGGTTCTTCAATACATCATTGTCTGGAGATGGGTCGCCAATTGTAATTTTGCGCTGAACTCCTACCCCTTCCAAGGCACTTTCGAGTTCGCGCAAAGTATCCCTTGTACCAAAACTGCCCCCGATTTCATATGCGCTAACGAATATGTTGTCGGCCCCGAAAACATTCGCTAACTCGACGACCGCGTCGTTCCATTGAAGTGGGAGTGTCCGTTCTTTGTCCCAGAAAACACTGGCGATGAATATGCGCTGTCGCTCGGGGGGTCTATAATCGAGATGAATCTGCTCTTCGTGGAAGTGTCGGTGGACAAGAAAGACATCTGCTGTGCTCCAGAGGACAAATATGACCAGGAAGAGTTGGAAGAGGCGGCGGCGGAGCTTATGGTAGCGCGAGGCATGCCGGATGGCAGAGGCAGCTAAAACAGCTAAGAAGGAAAGTCCATTGACCACGGACTCGCATGCATCTAATACATGCATTTGAAGTTGCGACGTAGAGAGCGAACACGAAAGCTAGCCTGGCAGATCACATTAGGCCTGATGGTAGGTGTCGCGTGAGTTGTGCGTCTCGTGCGGAGAGTCGGGAGTCGGGAGTCGGGAATGGGATGCTGACGACGCCAGACGCGAAGCCGCTAAGACTCGGCCCCATCTCGATCTCATCCACAGCAGCTCCACCAATTTGCCAACTTACAACTGACTTGAACTTATCTAACTAACATCACTTTGAAGAGAAAGGGGGTGGTACATTACATCTATGGTCTAAGTATCTGATCTAGAGGGGAGACTGGAAAAGAGATGAAGATAAACAACGCTTAAACCCAACGAAGCCCATTATCTTCACGGTACTGATCGAAACTCTGAGGATCACCGGATGGCTCTGCCACTGCAACATAGGTATCTGGCCGAATCAAATATGCTGCGTCAGCCTCCAATCCGGCTGCCCCGTACTGCTCAGTCCAGGCAAATGTGTGCAAAGGAATATTCCGGCTCCGGCACCATCGAGTCAACTCCAGCGTGGCCACCCCATACACATGAACCTGCCAGGTGATTGATTTCAGGCTCTCAAAGTTGTCAGCATTGCCAACAACTGCCCAAGGCATGCGGTCGCCACCATGAACGTAACCGGCAGTGCCAGAAGACAAGCTGCTGTGCCGGTAATCGAGCATGATCTGGGACACCTTTCGAAACAAGCTGTGTCTAACGTACTCGATTTTGGTGAGCAAAGGGGCAACAAAGGGCACAACTTGAGTCCGCAGGGTTCGGGCCCAAAAGCTCTGCGAAATAGTAGCATTAAAGCCCTTGTCTGTCGTGCTAACCAGTTGAAGCGCAAACGCGCGGCGCTCCGTCTCATAGCTGTCAAGGAAAGATAAGCCAGCTTGTCCCTTGATGACGGCTGCTAGCTTCCATGCGAGGTTGATTGCATCCCCAATTCCAGTGTTCATTCCCTGTCCCCCAACAGGGCTATGGATGTGCGCAGCGTCACCAACCAGGAACGCCCTGCCTCTGCGGAAAGACGCCGCTACGCGATGGTGGCTCCGATAAGTGGAAAACCAGTTCATCTTGTCGATTTGCAGCTTGAACGAATGCTTTATCTGTTGAGCAATGTCCTCAAAGCGGATCTCGGTACCTTTCCTCTCTGCTGTTTCGTCATCGATTGCGCCAGAGATGCGGGCTCGACGGTTATCATCATAGGGGAACAGCAGCATAAACTCGGACGGATTGAAGGTAACGTGCGCTTCGCCGTTGATTGCCGGCCCGCTCCCTTCGATATCGACGACAAAGAAAGTATGAGAGTAAGTCGCTCCCTCGTACTCAATACCGGCCGCATGACGAACAGCCGAGTGGGCACCATCGCATCCGACAATGAATGTCGCATCGCAAGTCTCAACGTTGCTTCTGCCGTCAGTAAACTTTAACCGAGCTGTTATGGAAATATCGTTCTCCGTGAAGCCAATAAGTTCTAGGTCGCGCTCGACCTGAACACCGAGCGAGTTGAGGCGATCTTCAAGTAGTCTTTCGTGCTGATCCTGGGAGTAGATATGGATGAAAGGATATGGCGTTAGCCCGGTGCCCATGTCGCCGATGGGGATGTGTCCGCGATAGGTGCCGTTGGACCAGACGTTCGTTGCTTTGATCTTGTGCCCTCTTGCAACAACGTCCTCAGCGATGTCGAGCTGGCGGTATAGTTCGAGGGTTCGTGCTTGAATGGCCAGCGCCCGAGAGGTCGATACATCCGCCTTTGCCTTGTCGATTATGCGGACAGATACGCCTTGCTTTACTAGCCACAATGCTGTGACAAGGCCGGAAGGGCCGGCACCGACTATCAAGACGTCAGGGTTTTTCGTCATTGACCGCAGATGTTGATGTATAAAGGTGGCAGGGTAATCAGAAAATAGGTACTCTGTAGAGCGGAGGTGTAGAAGTTCAACTGCGAGATTTGTAGAGAACAGATGTTATGCTGAAAATCTTATTTCTTCTACTCAATGCCATTCTCTTGTATTTATACTTTTCTCGTTGCATTTTCAAGGCGCTCCATGACATCGTAGGTGAGCGCAGAAGGGCTGTGTATCGGAGCCCTGACTGTCCGACATTCCCGCTCGGCGCCCGTCGCAGCTCCGATGCAAGCTCACCTGCACACCCTTCCGGCTCTTTCTCTAGACTACATCCTCTATGACTCCTTTTCCAACGAAAGAAGCAATGTCTACTTTCTTGGCTAAGGGCATGTGTCGGACGCACCCGGATTTTTGTCTACCGCCCTAACCTAGTTCACAATGTTTTCTAGGGCTCGGCTACGCTGAGGTTCCATTGAGACACCGCCGATAATGCTAAACCTCATTCTCAGGATAAGGCCAGGATAGCAGCACTAATATTCATTCTACAGCAATTCTACATGTTCGAGTCCTGACAGTCCCAGACTGGGTGCTCTGGATGGTCTCGAAACTTGCCAAAGGGCGACCAACAACGGAAATCTTGTATATAATCAATTCAAAACGGCAGATGAGCTTGTAGGGTGCAGAAGAAACTTAGATAAGCATAGCGATGGCCTATGTGTAACTGCTTCGTCAACAGAGACTTGTGACTATATTGTCGGGGTTCGCCGTCCGTCCTGGATAAATGTACATGTTCTTCCGGTTCGGGTTGGCGGATCCTGATCCACAAACTGCTTAGGCAGTCTTGTCCTTGTTGTGGTAGTTGACGTTAGAGTTCCAGCTGCGGAGCGTTAGTAATTGCCCAAGGATGAAGCCCGAGAGGCACCGGATCAGATTGAGCGACTGAGCGCATGTGACTGGCGCGATGAATGGACTTACAAGATGGTCTGTGGAAGTGTATTAGTTAGCATCTGGACTGTAGTTTCTGTGCTGTTTGGTAAACTGACCTTGTCACCATCTCCCCAAGGGAAGTTCTTGGTGCGGAGGTTCTGGTAGGGGTACTCAGTGCGCTCCTCCAGAGGAGTCATGTGCTCCCAGTGCTCCCAGTGCTCGTTCCACTGAACGTAGGCGTTGTAGGCGCCACCAAGGAGGCAGGGAGTGACGGCGCTGTAATTATATGAGTTCAATTGCATCCGGCTAGCGAAGGGGTACCGATTGCGTGACGTACAAGATGGATAGCTTGAGCCAGAGACCTATAGCGCGCCAATTGGTTAGTCTCAACTCAGACTAATAATTTCCAGCTGTGGATAAGTCTGGGAAGCTCTGGGAGGTCAGACGTACTGCTCGTGGAAGCGGCGTGGTGCTTGACAGCAGCTCGCTCGCGGTTGAACTCGTTGTCGACGGCCCACGAGGGCAGCTTGTCGGTGCTGTTGAAGCGGCGCTGGATGGCAGAGCGAACCGGAGCGGTACGCTGGGCGAGACGAAGGGCACTGCGCTGGGCGATCATGATTGCTGAATGAATGCGAATGGCTCGCAGCTGTGTCTCGATCTTCTCGAAGGTGGGAATATCAGACGATGTCGGGTCGGGTGGGCAGACAAAAGCCGTCTAGCGCTTCCCGTGATTCGTTCGTCTCCGGCACATCTGTTAGTCAGCATCCGTGACATCAGTTGCATCACGTGCTGCGCATCAATGCAGCTGCAACTTGAGCTTCATTATCGATCTATCAATTTGCGATTCTTGTCTCCTCGCAAGTAACATGCTCTTTCTAGGCTTGAAGCAGCCGGAATGGGGTTTCGTATCACGACATGGAACGGTAAGCTTTCTCCACCGAGTCCGAGATAGCTACACCAGTACTGATTGTTTACTTAGTGAACGGCATTAGGTCTGTAGCGGACCTCAGATTTGTTTTTGACACCGCGCTCTAATTCAACTCAGGAATCCATTCTCGTATGAGCCATGGAGAAGTACACGGACTTTTGAGGTACTATCTTCCATCTTTCTCACCGGCGCGGCTAATGCAACCCATAATAAGTCTATGTTTGACTTATTGGAAGCCGATATTGTCGTCTTCCAAGAAACTAAGATCCAGCGCAAGGACCTCAAAGATGATATGGTGCTTGTCTCCGGATGGGATTGCTACTTTAGTCTGCCCAAGGTAAAGAAAGGTTGGCCCCGCCCAATCCATGCGGTACGCGGAGCTAACGATTCATCAGGTTACTCTGGTGTCGCAATATACACTCGCAATGCGACATGCGCACCCATCCGCGCCGAGGAAGGACTGACCGGCACTCTTTGTCCACCGAACTCATCAGTGCAGTTCAAAGATTTACCTGAAAACCAGCAAATCGGCGGCTATCCAACGATCGAGCAGCTATCACAGCTCGAGCTAGATGCCGAGACGCTCGATTCAGAAGGGAGATGCGTCGTACTCGAATTCCCTGCCTTTGTTCTTCTAGGACTTTATTGCCCTGCGAATAGAGACGAGAGTCGAGATGCGTTTCGTCAAAACTTCTTGGACTTGATGGATGCCCGCGTCCGAAACCTTATCGCTTTGGGAAAAAGGGTGTTTGTCACTGGTGATATCAATATCTCAAGAGGCGAGATCGACGCAGCGCACGCGGCTGAAAACATCAAGAAGGGGGCCATTACGGAGGACGACTTCGTCTCTGCCCCTGCGCGGCGCCTATTCAACCATTTATTGACCGATGGGAAAGTCGTGGGTAGCCGAGATGAAGGGAGGGAGCAGCCTGCTCTTTTCGATATTTGTAGATCATTTCATGCGGACCGCAAAGGCATGTATACTTGCTGGGAGCAGCGAATCAATGCTCGCCCTGGCAACTACGGCTCAAGGATAGATTACGTCCTTTGCAGTCTAGACATGAAGGAATGGTTCTCTGACTCTAATATTCAAGAGGGGCTCATGGTAGGCTAACAGGAAACCAAAGCATTACTCCGCTAACGAGGCTATTTCAGGGATCGGACCATTGCCCGGTATACGCTATATTCAAGAATAGCGTACCGCTCGGTGAGGGCGAGTCTCATATTTATGATATTGTGAATCCTCCTGGGGTGTTTGAGAACGGCAAGCGCCAACAGGAATATACGACAAAGCTCCTACTACCATTATCTGGGCGGTTGATTCCAGAATTCGACAGGCGAAGAAACATTAAGGACATGTTTATGCGGAAGCCGAGCCAATCGTCCCAAAAACCGTCTTCTCCTCACAAACCCGTCCCGTTTCCGTCAAATAAAGACAACGGAATTATTTCGACCACTACAACCGATTCTTCAATGCCATTGAGTGCTGATTCGCCCACCATTATGTCCAATGCAAGCCCACAGAAGGGGACTGTTCGCAAGCGGCCCGTCAAAGCAGAAAACCCTCCGGTCAAACGATCGAAATCTGCTAGCAGTCAAACAGTCACGCCTACAGCTGGGCAGAGTACTTTGAAAGGTTTCTTTCAACCGAAAAGCACCCCTGTGGTCGAGTCGAATGACCCCGCATTCTCAAAAGACGGAGAGGCGGGACCTCTTGGGCCCTCTCTTGACAGCCCTCCCAAGCCAGCTAGTCGTTCAGCAATAGCAAGAGGAATATCGGAAGCGACACTCGAATCTGACAAAGCCTCAAGACCTACGACCGTGGTACCGTCTAAAGAGGAGATGAGCTTCGTTGACCCGATTGCTAGCAAAGAAGGTTGGTCAAGGTTACTGACGAAAAAGGCACCCCCCAAATGCGGCGAACATGATGAGCAGTGCATTAGTCTGAAGACTAAAAAGCCTGGTCCGAACTTTGGTCGGACTTTCTGGATCTGCCCCAGACCGTTGGGTCCCAGCGGGAACAAAGAGAGAGGGACGGAGTGGCGATGCTCTACCTTCATCTGGGCCAATGATTGGGATCCCTCAACGATGTAATAAACATACGTCCTAGAGGGCTGGTACTATATATTTTCTTAAGCGAATCAAACCTCACACAGTCCGAATGTTTGCGCTGTGAAGGGCGTACCCCGGGTCCCCAACCTTAATCCGTACTTCTCTTATGCTTCCATCGAGCCATGAGCCATACTTCTTAGTACATATTTATGGCGCATCTCTGACGTTAGGGTCTTCATAATACGAACTATCGTGCCTCGCAAAGCGGTTCGCTTCGAGGAGCCCCATGGCAAGCCGCAAAGAAGGTGCATTTTGGCACCCTCTTGCAAGACAAGAAACAAATGGAAGGAACGCGCAACCAAAAAGCACAGCAAACATTAAATAAATTCTATAACGAGAGGACGGACTTACCGACTTCGACTTCGATGAAGACCCGTCACTTTGTGCAGACCCCAATCACAAACTCTGCACATCCCCGGGCGAACCCAAATCTCACTCCTTCAGGCGATCATTCTCCCAACTACATCAGTGTGGAGCTCTAGCCAGTGAGACTTTAGAAGTCAACAAAGACCAATTCGCGCGGCATGGGAACCGCTCCGCCACACCCACAAGACATCGGCCGGATATGTCCTTGTTCGCGATGCTTTGTCCAGACACCCGAGCAATACGAGACTGCGTCACAGCAACAAACCAGACGCGCCAGCAGAGGACGCCACCTCCCTACCTTCACCATAATAATGCGAGGCCAATTTCGCATCCGGAGGAGGAGACATGGGGCTCGCTGTGGCGACAGCGCGGAGATGCTAGCGAAGGAGTGGTCTCCTGCACATGAGAGCCACGATTCCGGCGTATTTGCTTTCTGCATGCGGAAAGTCAGCAAAGGCTTCAGCTGGGTTCCTCGAGCGTCTGCGTCCTGGCTATGATAAGCGTCTGTGTGGACTAGAAGCTCTACTTTGCTTGTGGGTATGCGGCACCTTTACCTGGAGGAAGACCCTGTTCGCGCGCCGGGTCAAGTGTCCGGTTTATGGCGTTACGAGTGTATGGGTATCTACTAGAGTGTTTGTCTAGTCTTAGGTGTGAAATTGGGCCGTGGATACGAGCCTTCCAGCTCCATCTTGACTTTGAGTTTTACTAGCCGGAGCGTCTGCCTTGTTAACCATGCCGATATATAAATCTAGGGGCTCTACATATGGGCTGGTTTATGATGACGGAGCTCTTGAGTTGTGACGGGGAGGGGCGGCCCTGGATCTTTATTTGATGCAGTTACTTTGACTTATTTCAAATTGTGCAATGAGACCATTAATCGTTGCTTCAAAAAACAGAACGCCGAGTTATGTTATAATCGTAGTCTTGCAGAGCCGTAAAAGTGCCTTCCGTCGCAGAGCCCATTCTTTCGCGCGCTTCCGTCCCTTCTTCCATAGCAATCATCAAGAACGTCTTCAAGCCGAAGCCTTCTGCTTCCGCAAATCCAGGTACTTCGCGGCATAATCATTAGCGAGGACTGAATCGCCTGTAAGATGCATCACGGTAGCCTTCTTCGCCATCATCTCACACTGCCCACGGATATCCTCAATCTCCTCGTACTGTTCGTACGCAGAATCCAGGTAGCCCAACGCCCGATTCATGTACTCTTTTTTCGTGGGCCCGTTATTCTTCCCTTCGCTCCAGAGTCTTCCTGCAATTCCCATGTTCGCATCCACGAGGAGCGAGTACGCGCTCGCCGCAAGATCACAGTCGCCCGTTTCCAGGACCTGCGGCATAATACTCTCGACCATTTTGCCGACGGCCTCGAATTCACTCAGGCTGAGAAGCACGGAGCCTAGTGCAACGATCGCCTCCCAGAGACCCGAGAGCAGACGCGAGCGGTACGCGATGCTTGCGGCGCGCATGGCGAGCGAGAACCCGCGCTGGGGCTGGCCCATTTTGTCGAAGATGCGGGCTTTCAGACACAGGAGTTTGACTTGCGGCTGGATGTCGAAATTGTCGGTGTGGATGGACTGCGCGGTCTTTTCGAGGAGCTCAAGGGCTTGGGCGTAGTCGGCGCGACGGAGGAGGTATTCAATGCGGAGGAAGGAGAGGAGGAAGGTTAGTTCACTGTCTGGGAGATCGATTGCTTGGAGTTGAGAGAGGAGGTGGGATGCTGCTACTTGGTCGTCGCTAAAAAGGGGGTCACTTATTAGAATACTTGCAGAACATTATGGGGGTTCGGGGTGGGGAAAAGATAGAATGTACTTGTAGATTTTGCGTCTGAGCTGAAGGGCCCCCGAAAAGAAAGCCCAGTACTGGCCTGTTTTGAGGGATCGGAATCGTTCGGGGCTCATTTCTGCCATTTGGGCGGAGGCTTCGCTGTAGCGGCCTTGCTGCGCGAGCTTGGTAATGTGAGTGGCTTGTAGAGGAAGCTTTTTGGACGTGAACTTACTAGTTGGCAGCTTCGAAAAGTGCTTTTGAGGTAGTCTTCGAATGGTGCGTTGTTGCGGTAGCAATGGCAGAATGTCTCGCTGCTCAGCCAGGCGAGATGCGTGATACCTAGGAGGAAAGATAAGTTAGCCAAGGCGTATAGTTTCAGGGCGAGACGCAATACCTATTCTGGAGTAGAGTGCAGTTTGGAGTAAAAGTTGAGGACCCATTGAATTCAACAGATTCTTTGTAACGTTCAGATGCGAGGCCCGGACGATGTTTTCGATCGACGATGCTAAACTCTCACCCTTTTGAGACGTCAGAGAGACGCGGGCAGTAGATAGTGACAGAAGAACTTACATTCTGGAGCTCGAGCTTTGCTTCGCTCAGAAGCGTAGTGCTCAGCAATCCCCACATCTCCGTTTCTTTTGCCTTGGCTTTGAGAAAGGCAAGACCTTCTTTCTCATTGCCCAGCATGCCGGTGTTCTCGACGTCTTTGATGAGTTCCGGAAAAGCTTTCCCAAAATGGTACAGCCAGCTCATACAGAAATTAAGACAGTTCATATCATGAGATTCTCGAGCGATTGAGACGGCCTCCCGCATTGCAGACACGGCTTCTCCATAACAACCGAAGTCGGCTTGTAGTATGGCGAGATTCAACAGCGCGTACTGATAGGTCCCCTTGTCCCGGCTATGCATCGTATAGTCAAAATAGCGATGGAGGTTGTCAAATGAAGACGGGTAGTCCCCTGCTCTCCAGGCATCGAGGAATCTGCAGGTGTTTAGCGCTTGAAAGGGAAATAAGCCCCTGATTCTCATGTCTCACCTCAGGTAATGTATTAGATTAGGCAATGTCACGCCGGATGCAACGATGCGCTTCAGCTGGACTTTTAACCCTTCCGGGACTCTTCCGCCAAATCCTAAATGATTAGCAGATCTCCACGAGAGAGTTGGTGCGAGACAACTTACTCTGTAGCTCTCCAATCTGGAATTCTAGAAGCCGCTCGACCTCCTTCGTACTGACGTAACGGTCGTCTTCTTCATCGTCTTCGATGTTACCGTATGCTATCTGAGCAAGGTGGCTGCTCGTATCAAGACCAAGCTCGAGCAGATTGATGTCGACAGACGCGTGCTCGTCGGAAGGGTTTCTGCGTGCCCAGGCTCGGTAGGTCGGAAGGCGATATTTGACAAACCCTTTCCATAGCTTGACCGAATCATGGAACTGAAGCCTAGTGAACTCCAGCTGAGCCCTCCTCACAAAAGCGCCTAGGGGAGAACATCGGGCAAGGCGCATGCAGCCAGATTCCGGAGCAAGTCCGGCATCTCTCTCTCTGATCTGTTCATCACGCGTCTTCGCAAGGGTACTGGAGATCTCTGTGAAGAACAATTCCAGCGCATCACAGGAATCAACTGACCATATCTTCCGGAGAAATAGATCCCAAATTGACCGACCAGGAATAGACGACGGGTGGGCTTTCAGTGCCGTTTCCAAATCTTCGATAGAAACCGAGTACTGTGCCGACCAACTGTCCGAGGAAGCTGGGGCGTCCGCTGCGCCCAGAGGACTCAAATAAGCAACCACAAAGGACAGTACATGAATGGCTGAAGAGTTTGGAACCACGCCTTCAGTGTAGATACAGATGAGGCTCAGTAGGGCAACCTTTGACGGGGTGAGATAGCGACTCATTGCAGCTATATACTGTGCATTGCTTGCACTGGCCCTGGCTGGCTCCTTCTAAGCTTCGCGTCCGCGAAGAAACACTTGCCAAGAAAGCGAGTCGGCAGCGGGTGAGTAGGAGAGCATGGATTTATGGCTTATGGTGGGTGGTTCGACCTTCGTTCATAAGGGATGAGAGCTCGAAGATGACTCGGTGGATGTAGCAACCAAAGCACAAAGTTTTACCTTGCTCACAAAAAAGGTTGTCTTTATTAAACTAAGTAAAGTGCAAGTACGTACATACGACCACAGGGTGTGGAGAACAGGGCTTCCCGTCCGCTCAGCCGTACTTAAGCCACACGCCGGCTGGTTAGTAGTATGGTGGGTGACCACATGCGAATCCCAGCTGTTGTATGTTTTTGCTAAAGCTACGAGCGTAGCGAGTAGCTTTTCAAGTGGTAG
>RHLP01001153.1:0-10307 GCA_003719405.1 Aspergillus incahuasiensis | reverse complement strand
GATTGGGTGGAGGGGGGGTGTGTATTTGAGGAGGGTGCATCAGGATCCGGGTACAGCTGGAGGTAGTGCTGGTGGAACTGCTGATGCGCATGGAAGTAGGGGCCAATTTACTTCATAGAAGGTTTGGTCCCTTGGTGGCTGTACTTAGAATGCGAAATCAATCATGGCCTAGAGGGGATAAACTAAGGTTAAGAGTGTTCATTGTACATGGTTTGCAATGAACCCACTTTGGTTTTGACAGTCTTTAGTCGCCACTGTACGGAGTAGGGGAGGGAGGTATTGCGGCTGCTACGGCAGAGATTGCAGGGATATCGCGACGTTATACCAAGCCCGTAGAAATCCTTATAAGCTAACCCCTATCTCCTCAAGTCGAGCATAGATGCAATCCATACAGCAACTTTGAACAAGCCAACAAGCTCACAAGCTCACAACTCCCGTCAATTATCGATCGGGCCAAGCCCACCCACTAGTGTCAGGTTTCAGCAGCTTCGTAAACTTCTTCGACCCATACCACCCCTTCGTTTCCGGAAACGGCGTGCGCCCCGGCCCAGCCGCACACATCTCCCTCCAGTCCTGCCAGATCTGCTTCAGCGTGAACCGCTGCAACGACACGTATTCGTAGAACTTCAGGTACGACATGGCCCAGTTCACGGGCACCCGCCCGTCGTAACCGTCGGCGTCGGCGCCCTCAAGCGGCCAGTCCGCGTCGATCGCCCACAGCCATGTGCACGATTTGTTCGCCGGGTCGTCCCACGAGTCCCGTGCATCGGGCGTTATGTACAGGAAGACATGCGTTAGTAGGCCCGGCTGTAGGGTCCCCGAGGTGCGGAGGGCGCGGAAGTGGCTAGTAGGCATGTTAGTATAGTATAGGTATTAGTTTGGTGAACTGGAATGGGGTATAGAGGTAGTCTGGCAGGGTCCGGTCTTACCTCCGCAAAAGGCCGATGTCATCCTCCGCGCCCTCAAAGTTAATCAGGCTCGTCACCTTCGCATCGCAGATCTCCTCCCTCCCAACCATCGTCTCCGTCGGGAGATAGTTCACCCTCTCGCCAAACTCCCACCGGAACCTCTGCCAGCGCTGCGAGTTGTCGAGATTCGAACAGTAGATCGCATACCCCCACGCCCGCTCCTCGCGCGGGCCCTGGTCAATGATCTTCTGGATCCACCGTGCCGGCTTCTTGCTCACATGGTCCGGCGGCTCGTACCACGGACTGCTCATCTCAGCTTCAGCAGCTTTATTGGACATGTCGATGGTATGCCTGAGCCTCGTCTCCTCGGACCACACGCGCTCGTTGACAGCCAGATACGCCTCGAACTCGACGGGCGTCAGGATAGCCGCCAGCGCGTTCACGAATTTGCCATACAGCGTTTTCTGGATGATGGGACGCCCGGAGACCACGCGCGCCCGCGACGTGTGCGTTGCCGTGTCGAGGATGTGGAACCCGTCTGCGAGTAGGCGGTACTGCGCGTATGAGAGGGAGTTGCGGTTTGTCGCTGCCTTGGTGAGGAGCTCTTCGGCGGTGCAATTGAGGTATTCTTGGCACCGGGATTCGATTTCTTCGGGGAGGGCCCATTCGACGATGCGGTGCTTTTCGGCGGTCGTGATCGTGGCTGGGGTGTTGATGGCCTGGTCGAACAGCGCCTCGGTGCCGGGATCGCGCCACATGTTCAGCTTCAGGTTGGCCCTCAGTTGGCCGAATTGCTTGAAGCCATCCTTGGTTGGATCGTCGGAGCTCTGGGGGGAGGAGAGGTCGTTGCCCATGTTGGGGTCAATGTTGAGGTCAATGTTGAGGTCAATTTGCGGGGAAGGAGGAGTCCAGAAGAGAAGTTGTTAATAAGAGAAGTTAATAAGAGAAGTTGTTAAGAGAAGTTAATAAAAGAAGTTGTTAAGAGGAAACATGTGACTTGTGCAAGGGACAGGGATCATCCTCCAATCAGGCCTCAAGCTATGAAAGCCTCCTTTTGACATTTCGCAGTTGAATTATATTCAATTCTATCACTCCATGCAAAAGACCCCCTCCCCCCCAGTCTACGACTCCCTCGTCGGCACAGCCTTCAACCTCACCCCCTCCTCACTAGTCTCCAACCAAACCTCCATATTCCGCGACGTGCTCTCCATCCCCTTGAGCGTCGGATCCGGCTTCATCGGCGCCGGCGCATCAACCGCCAGATCCGAGAACAGCAGCGCCAGCGGCGACGACTTCCAGATATACTGGTGGCGCGTATGCAGGATCGTGAGCACCAGGAACACCGCGCTCAGCAGCACCAGCGCCGCTGGCAGGGTCAGCCACGCCCACCGCACATGCACGAACGACTGCTGCGTCCACGTATCCCCGCCCACGGAGGCAGTGCACACTTTGGACCGTGCGTGGAGCGTTAGCGAGGACGCGAGCGAGCGGAACATGGTGCTTATGTCCGTGCTGTTCCCGTAGGTCCCGTATACGGCTTCGAGGGTTTCCGGGTCCCAGCTTGGGCGGTTGCTGATGAAGAGCGAGCCTGTGCCTTGGAGGAGGGGCGTGATGGAGTTGGACATGGCTAGCCGGCTGAGCCAGTTGATCTTGTAGGTGCATTTCTCTGTGGTGTTTGTGCCGGTTGCCGTGTAGGGCTCTGTGTGCCGGGTTCCGTTGACGTAGCAGGTGTCTGGAAGCAGGGTGAGGTCGTCTGTCGTTGATGCCGAGGTGTTATACGTGGTTGAGACTGCGGTCTGGTTCTCGGAGAAAGTACCTTCGCGTACGGCAGCCGAGTACGTTCCAACGCAGAAGTACAGGGCGCATTCTGTCGCGGTGATCGCGGTCGTGCTGTAGCCTGCCGAGCTGATGGCCGTGAAGTTGAGAATGGTCGGGAGCTCTGCGTTCGCCAACTCCGAGTCTATCAGGTTCAGCCCTGTCGTGGCGTTCATCAGGTACACGCTGTTCGCGGCGGTGGTGAAATAGAGCCCGTTGGGGAGGGTGTAGTTGTAGTTGGTCAGCATCGGGGAGTACTGGGTCTTGTTGACAGTCAAGGAGTCGGTGATATTGGCACAGCGACTGCAGAAGCTGAGCGATTGGTACGGAGCGAAGGTGCAGTTTCCAGTTGGGCATGTTGCGAGGACGCTGTTGCTGTTCGGGCTTTGGGTCTGGTAGACGCCAGAGTAGATTGCGCCGGCTGTGCCGAGCGGCACCTTGTTCATTCCAGGGCCTGCGCCCTCGCCGTAGTCGGTATACAGGCTGGCGTTGCACACTTGGATGGAGGAGTTGCCGGTGGCGTGCACTGGGCGCGTGCTGGTGCCGATGACCTGCTGCACGAACGGGTCTGTTGCGGCGGCGATGACCAGGACGAGGCACCCGAATGTGATGAGATGGCTAGATTAAGTCAGTCTCAGATCATTGAATGACCAGGCAAGTGGGATATCTACCGAGGCAGGAATCGAAACAGCACGACGAAAGCGCCCATGACACCGCGACTGGCAGCATCCAGCAGCGCAAGATCGCTCAGCTTATTCCCATCGCGGAACCAAGACCATTTCAGCTGCGCCAGCGACTCAGTCAGAATGAAGGCCATGGTCGCTTTCATGACGGTGCTGAGCACCGAGACCAGCGAGTTGAGGGTAATGCCGTACGGCCAGTCGGGCAGTGGTTGGCCATCGTAGTGAAACAGCACCGAGATAATGGCTGCCAGAAAGACAAACGAGATGAGACAGCCCAGGGTCTCCAGGGTCCAGCTTGCGCCCCAGAACTCGCGTGTCTGGGACTGCAGAAACACCTGTTCGGCCGAGGAGAGAGGCCGTTTCCGCGGTTGCGGCGTCGAGGGTTCTGGTGGGTCGTCGAGCCGCACGTACGAGAGTCGGTATGCGTTGTGGTCGCCTGCAGTGTGTTCCATCTTCATCTTCAGACCTCAAGACGGTGGGAGTTGAGTTCCAGGCAGGCCGGGGCCGCCGTTGGAAATAAAAATTCTCGTGGGCGATCTACAGCGGGCCTCAAGTGAGACAGGGGCCGTTGAGGTGGAGCAGAATGTGAAGCCATATTCCGGGCTCAGTATAGCGTCGCAGTGGTTCCTGGGTGGTGACCCACCTATTGCCGGTCCTCGTCGTATCAAAAGAGCCAGCCCTGCAGATCCTGTTTGTTCCTATTTCCCGCGGGCATGGTAGCACCAGTCAAGCATTCGGCATCTGCTCGGAAAGCCTGGTTCCGCATCTTTTGCACTGTGGGTGGACCTATACCATAGCCGTTCGTGGCGCGTGGTTTGCTTGCCGCCGTGTTTTGGCCATGGGGGCCAGCCATGCTGGCAACGATATAGCATAGTTAGTAGCGTGCAGTATCTAAGCCCTTAGCCAGCTTGGCGCCTGGCCGTTGCTCTGGAGACTCTAGCCTAAGTCTACAACTCACAGGCTTAAACTCAACCTCATGTCTGCTTGCATCTTCTGGTGTTTCCGCCCGTCACACTGCAGAAGCCCTTGGATCACCAGCATGAACGAAGTACGAATTGCCATCGTCGGTGGTTCAGCCGCTGGCCTAATTACCACAGTACGTATTCAGTTATTAATTTCTTACCCACCGTCCTTGCTGATGGAACAGTTTAACCGCGAGCGTCTCGCCAGCGCTCAAGCCGCCCATGCCATCATCAGTACAGCAGGAGAGCAGACCAGAGAGTGTACAGTGGACGCCGAAGACGTGCTCGTCGTGACGAAAGAAAAGGCACTACATGAGCTGGACGGACTTCATTGCTTTGAAGCCGGCAGCCCGCCGGACGGGATTATCATTGCCTACGATGCCACCGTGACATCGGCATCCTCATTTCAGACCATTTCCGCCGCGCTGGAGACCATTGTGGGCATGCAATGGGGACCCCGTTTGCCGCCGTGGAACCTTCCCCGCCGCCCAACTCGGGAGATTTCCACTGCAGTGAGACAAGAAACGGGCAGCGTGGAGGAAGGCACTCGTCCGTCTCATCCAGTGATTTGTCTCGTCGCTGATACGTGCTTTGCTGGTCCAGATGATCTGCAAGCCAATTACGACCCGGGAGAAGAAGCGCGTACACTTCTGGATCAGATTGGATGTGGAATCCATGAACTGTCATCAGATAGTGCTGAGGATGTGGACAAAGCTGTCATAGGGCTTGTTTGGGACATCATTAAAAGGGGGTATATCGAAGCAGCTACGACCGGCTACAGTAGACCGCGTCCAACTAGGCGATGGGGGGTTTCTCTCCGGTCGACTGCTGGCTCCATATCAAGGAAGCTCTCCAGCCTCACAGCAAAGCACAGCGGAAAAGAAGAGTGATTGGTTTTATGTGCACCGAGAGGAACATCAAGTCCCACTCCAGACTGCCACTCTCGCAAGATTCGCTCCATCATCACTTAATTTGATAATAGCCAGCCCGAGAGCCGCTAGACCACCCTCGAGCTTACTGGCGAAGTAGGGGCATTTCATGAATCCCCCAGTCAAGACACAGCCCTAGAATCGGTGAGATTAGCAGAACTCTAAAGGCGACCGATGGAAGGCAATTGATTACCTGGACTCCCTGGCCAAGGGCTACCAAAGCCCCAACCTGCTCCTGGACCAGAGCAATAACTCTCCCAACAACAGCATCAAAACAAGAGCAGATCTCTTCTTCTGAGAAAACCATATACCCCTCCACCAAGTCCGCCTCGGTGCAGCTCATCTCAACGCCCAGATCAGCTACCCAGAAAGCAACGTCGCTGCCGGCCCCATCAGCCTCAGGAAGCAGTTCATAGTCCCAGTTTGGTCCGCCAAAAGTGTCTCTATACAAAATCTCCTTCTCAAATGCCCGCTTCGCCCGCATCCGCATGCGTCCGATCGTGCGGCCGGTCTTGGGGAACCCACATCGATTGATCTTGTGGTTGGCAAGCTCCATGAAGAGCCTTGTTACCTCGGCCGAGCCGCACGAGGAGGCTGAAACGGCTGTGAGGCGTTCAAGCGCTATTGGTGACTCTGAGGTTACGGCGTATGTTGCAGCCTCGGCGGTATGGCCTCCACAATCAAGGACGAGGGTCTTCCCTCCGGCACCGAACTGCCCGGAGTTCAGCTGACTGGCCTGCGTCATGGCCGCTTCAAGGCCGGAGATGAAGCCCAGCGTCTCGCCAACTTTGCCGGCATTGGTGCCGCCAAACCCGGCCCTGATCGCGAGATCCCGGAACTTGTTCCTCGCCTCAGTGTCCCAAAACGCTGGAAGGGTAATCACAAAGTAGAGTCCAGAGCTTGCTTCCTCCTCATACCCAGCTTCCCTGATCTGTCGGAGAATTTCCTCGCGAAGATGCGTGAGGTAATCAACCGCCACGTCCCCCACCGACTTTGAACCGGGAATGAGCGCGCCCTTCCACTCGTCGGGATAGTCGTGCGTTGGGAAGAGCCTTGAGAGGAAATTGCCAGCAGCAAAGACACCCGGTTGCAGCGTATCACGTTCGGTGATCACCTCATCGGGATCGCCCGTCCAGCCGAAGACTTTCGTGGCGTGGGCATTGTAATAGACGACCGTTGGGATTTTCCATTCACGAGGAACCTGGTCGTAGGGCCATTTCATCGCGGCCGGCCATTTGTCCATAATGATGATTCCAGTGCGCTTGTCATCGTGAACGGCGAAGGCGACGCATGTTGAGGTGCCGCCGAGGTCGATGCCAATGGTTATTTTGTGTTGGTTGCTCATGGTGCAGAGTGACGTGCTAGAATGATATCGGGTTGGGGCGAGATGAGGTCTTTATGGGCATTGCATAGCCCCCTGCATAGCCCCAGCGACCTACTCTTCGCTCAGACACCACCACGGGCGGGGTTAGGTGGCCCTTATTAAAGCCCTCGCAGCTGAAACACTTAAGCCTGAATCAGCGTTATGTTTATGACCTTGAACCCACTATCCCAGCAATGTCCTTGGTGCGAAGCTATATAGAGAAACAGCAGGCTTGAAATACAACGTTGGAGAAAACCGGTGAACAACATAAACAAAAAATATAACCGTAACGAATAAACATGGGACATCAAGGAATCGTCTGACGTAATTCGTGATGGTTAAGCGCCGTCAACTTGCGCCGCATCCCCTCCAGCCTCCACTGTGCGGTGAACCTCCACCTCCTATCGCCCTGGCGCTGCCTCACATCTGCAAGCAATATCGAGAACTCTAATCGTGCCTAGGGCCGGAAAACCTAACGATCAGCCAGTTGTGAGAAGTGTTCAGACAGCGCTTTAGAGGCACAGTATCTACACGATGCGGCCACGTATGGCTTTCGACGATGTCGCCTGGGAAAGAAGTGAATCCATCTCCGACGCCTGGGTTAGTGACATCTTCAAACCTGAGAATCTACGCAAGATTGGAGACTTTATCGTCAAACACACCAAGCGCAACCCAATCGAGCTCTGTACCCCCCAAGGCGGCGCTTTTAACGTATCTTTCCGCATGAAGTTTCAGATAGGCAGCTCGGTTATGATTCGGCTCACCAAGCCAGGGGCCACGATGTTCCCACTGGAAAAGACCCGTTATGAAGTTGCGGTCATGAGATATGTGCAAGACCAAACCTCGGTGCCTGTCCCCTTGGTGTTGCAGTACGGGGGCAAGGAAAGTGGCCCGGACATCAAAGGAGCCGGAGCATTCATGTTGATGGAGTATGTCGACCATGACCAGACCATGAACGAGGCGCTGAACACCCCATCGCTGAGAATAGAGGACCGACCAATCCTAGATCCAGGCATCGAGGAAGGGAAGTTAGAATTGCTATACGGGCAGATGGCCGGCATCCTGCTCCAGCTGTCCCGAGCGTCAATGCCCAAAGTCGGAAGCATTACACAAGTCGACGACTTCACATGGGAGTGCGAATCACCACCTCTGACATTCGCGATGAACCAGCTCGTCAGTTTGGGAACATTCCCACGATCCAAACTCCCAAGCCGACCCTTCACCTCGGCCCGTTCGTACTTGGAAGCCCTCGCAGACCTACACATGGACCATCTGCTCAACCAACGGAACGATGCCATCGACTCCCCGGATGACTGCCGCCGCAAGTTTATTGCGCGATGCCTCTTCCGTAAGCTCGCAAGGGAGGGCCGTCTTACGTTGAACTCACCTGATACCGACCATGGTCCATTTCCCCTCTGGTGCGACGATCTGCGCCCTGCCAATGTCCTTCTCAATAAAAGCCTCCACGTTGTCGGCGTTGTCGACTGGGAGTTTACGTACGCGGCCCCGGCTGAGTTTACGCGGGCGCCGCCATGGTGGCTTCTACTCGAGCAACCGGAGTACTGGCCGGAGGGGCTGGATTCGTGGAGCAAAGTATTTGACGTGCGCTTGGAGACCTTCCTCCGAGCCATGGAACATTATGAAGACACTGAAATCGGGCGTGGAAGATTGGGCGAGCACCAGAGGCTCTCGGGGCACATGCGTACGAGCTGGGAAACGGGCGACTTCTGGGTCATGTATGCTGCAAGAAAACCCTTTGCGTTTGATTCCATCTTCTGGAATCGGATTGACGCCCGTTTTTTTGGGCCTAGTTCTCATGACGCAGACAGCCGATGGAAGGATAGGCTTGGTTTGCTTAACGATGACGAGCGTCGAGCTATGGACGAGTTGGTGGAGCGGAAGATGCGAGATATCGAGGTGCGTGCTCTGGCATGGGAGCCGGATGAAGCGACGTTGGAATTCGCTTCTGTTGCTGATGCTAGTCCACCACATGCTGCGATTATATAGACAAACCATAGCTAGTACTGGTGTTCCAATTACATGATTTGATGTAGAGGCTACATAGCCCGATTGCGTCTACTGAACTAAGCGCCACAGATAGCACGTCATCATAAGGTATATTACTCCCAGCAAATGTACAGGTAGATCCGATTTACTCGTCACCATTAACCAGCTTCTCCAACTGTACCAGACAGTTCAGCTCCTCGTTCTCCCGCCGGATTTCGACGCAGCGCGTCTTGAAGCTCTCATCCGCGAGGACCTTCTCGACACCCTCACGCAGTGCCTCGACAGTAGGCGTGCTAGTTCGCAAGTTGACGGCAATACCAGCATACTCTCCACGAGCAGAGACCTCGGATTTGTCCTCTGGTATCAAAAGTGTTAGCACTGTGACCCCCTCACGCCACAAGATATAGTTAGGAAGAAACTCACGCCCAGTACCAGCCAGCACCATGGGAACCCCATTCATAACACCATGCATGAACCCGCCATAGCCGGCATTCGAGACAAAAACATCAGCATGCTCGAGAATCGCATCGTACAGCAGGAAATCGACGACCTTTGCGTTCCCAGGCACCTCAACCTCGTCCGGCAGCTGCGCATCTCTGACCCCAAGAGCCGCAATCACCATGCAGTCCTCCCTGCCAGCCAGGGCCTTGAGGGTGGGGATAATCAACTCCGTATAATCAAGCTTGAACGTCCCCTGGCACACGAACACAATCTTCCGACCAGCCTGCTTCGCAGCCACCACCTCACCCCACCACGCCGGCAGGTCCGTCGCAGGATCAATCTCCTTGCGCGGCAGGCCCCCGATAAACCGGAACTTGGGCGAGAGGTCGCTGCGCGGATACTCCAGGCTGGCACTGCACGGCTGCACGGTGACATCGCCAGCCGTAGACCAGAAGTCGAGCGGCGCGTCGGGGACGCGCCCCGTCGCACCAAGCTGCTCGTACAGCTCGTTGGCGGACTTCGCGATCTCAACACCCATCGCCTTCGTCGCCTCGTACATCGCCTTGTTGCGTGCCCGCCCTTCGGGGCTACTATCCGGGAGGAGCCCCGGCCCGAACGGCGCCGTGTCGATACTGCTCACGGTTATGGGCACCGTGCAGAAGAGGATCAGTTTCGGGAACGCGGTGTATCCCTTGGGGAGGGGCGCGCCCAGGAGGTACGGCGACGCGGCGAGCACGGCGACCTCCTGGACGACGACGACGGGGCGCTCGGGCCCGTGCGTGGCGCGGATGTCTTCGAGCACGGTGCCGAGCGCTTTCATTGCGCTGGGCATTAGGTTGGTGAAGGTCTCGCGGAACGCGTAGACGAACTGGCTCGCCGGGTCGCGGATGCTCTGCATGACCTCGAACATGTGCGGTTTCCAGACGGGGTGCAGCGGGTGGAAGGTTGCGCCGGCGCGCTTGATGGCGTTTTCGGAGGCGGGGCCTGCGATGAAGTGCACTTCGTGGCCTTGGGAGGAGAGGTGTGTGGCGTGTGGGATGAGCGGGTTTGTGTGGCCTGGCTCTGGTGTGGTGATGATCACCACGACGGGTTTTGTGTTGTTGACTGTCATTCTGGTGGTGTGTACGGCTGGGTGTCTTGGAGCGAGGTGTGGATTGCTGGGCTGGGACGATATGATGGTCTGGCGAGGGGGGAGGGGG
>RHLP01001143.1:0-10613 GCA_003719405.1 Aspergillus incahuasiensis | reverse complement strand
GTCCAGAATACGGCCAGGTCATTGTATACACCGTCCCCGGCCCCTCGGGCTCTTTATCCCCGGGCTTCCGCAACCTCAACTTCATCTGGTACTTCAAGGTTCCTTCCTCCTCACTCCGGGTAGTCATGACAGACAAGCACGGACACACGCACCGCTCGACCGTCCCCGCCGGCCTTATAGATCACGCCATCTGGTCCGCCCAAGTCAACCTCGGTTCCTCTCTCCTCCCACCCCCCTACACAGAGATCCTCTCCAAGATCCCCGCACCCTTCCTACATACGATCGCCGACATGCCCCCTCCACCCCACGCATCCTTCTTAGACGGCCGCGTGCTGCTACTCGGCGAAGCACTGACCCTGCTCCGTCCGCACATTGGATACAGCACGAGCATGGCGGCGCTGGAGGCGGGACTGACGGAGCGGCTTGTCAAGGGTGAGATTGGGATACAGGAGTGGGAAGGGAGGGTGCGCGCGATGGCGCACTTGCATTGCTGGAGAGGTATTCGGCGGGGGCATGCCTTTTTGGGTTCACCGTGGACCGTGAGCGTGTGGAGTGCGCTGAGGTATTATGTCTTTCTGGTGTGGTGTTTGGTTCGGAGAGGGTTATCTGGAAAGGCTTGGATGCGCAAGGTAAGATGGCCTGGTGAGTCAACGCTACCGAGGTCTGTCGAGCAGTTATGATGGACAGACGTTCGAAGCTTACAGGCCAGTATTTGTCACCCGCCGCTCATGGTACTAGGTATTACTCTACTAGTCAAGTAGATAAAACGATTTTCCATGCTCTCTATTAGCGCTAACAGCTGCACGGCTATAGGCTACATACGCATTGCATGTGTGAGCTTCATTAAAGCAGGCAGGACTTGTCCCTAGCCCACACAAGCTGCTATACCTGGCTCCGTACTCTAGGCGCTTATACTAAATAGTGCTGGGAAGACTCGGGGCCTAGAGCTCTTGACGGATTAGAGGACTACGCTTGTACATCTCGGAGGACAACAGTCTTATGCTATTTTCCTCCCAAACTTCCCCGGCCCTCGCATCACCATCACCACTAATCCCTTGCAAATGACAAGCATGAAAACGCGTACCCTTGCAAGCGGAAAAGCCCATCCCAGCCAACTAGATTATCACATAGAACAAAAAGCAACAGCCCCTCGAAGGCAGAGGTAGTGAAAATCAAGCTCCAGCCCGCCGCCCGCGGACAGTCGACTCATACTGGGGCTGCCCGGCAGACTTAACCGGGGCGCAAATCCAACCTAGCACGTTTGAACTGCAGTCTTTCTTGATCTGACGATGAACGGGGTAGCTAGCCTAGTCTTGTTCTCCGTCTATATGGCGATCTGGTCTCGGACCCGGTTGTCAGTAAATGCACTACGTAGTATTCCCAGACAGGCTGCCAGAGGTGGGCCAAGCAGTGCATACTCAAGCAGTTTGAGGGGCTCAGCGCCCGGGCTGCGCTACGTGCAGATTTTAGAGCAAAGAATGTCTCCGGGATCAGGTAGACTTTTCTAGCACAGTTCAGCCTAGGCGGGAATTGAGCAGGGGATGCAGTGGTGAGACCGGGATGAAGCGGTATGATTGGTGCCTGCATGATACACTGCTTTTGTAGACTTCAGGAGGAACGGGCATTTGCCAGAGATCACCTGCAAGAGGACCATTTTGCTGTATGCGGGTTGTTCCACATATATGGTCATGAATGGAATCTTAGTTTAACACTGCTTTCTTAGGCTTTAGGAGGGTGAGGATGGGCTTTTATCACAGATTTAGAGAGCTATTATTGCTTGTCCAAAGCATGTTGGCTGCACTGCAAGCATTATTGGCTGCACTGCTTTTTTAGTCTCTGAGAAGGATCGGCATTCAAGGACTCCAGCTGCAGTTATTACCTACCAGCCGTACCATAGGTACCCGAGGCAAGGTATTTTATGAATAGGGAATAGACGTGCCTGGGTGTACCCAGCACCCAGTGACATGTTTATTTCTATCGGATGGCAACAATATATATCCAAGGTAGAAGAGTCGCACTGCAATCTTCGGCCCCTAGAGCTTTTGACATTTGGCGGTCGTCGCTTCTGAGTCTCGCAATCGCAGCGCCGTCCGAGGTCGAGGTCGAGGTTGGGGTTGGAAACCGCCCTCTTCACTGCAACATTGTTACTAATCATGGGTATACATGCTTTCCTAGTCTAGTATTCATCCTGTTACTCTCGTGTCCGTGCCATAACTGTGTGCTTCTGCCTTAGAGCGGGTACGTACCCACGGACAGTGATCGCATTACCCGTGCAAACGAACTCCCTGTGAAAGGCCCGGGGAAAAATGGGCGCAAGGCTGAGAATTCCCAAAACGCCTCTGCTGATTGGCTGTCAACAGCCTTGCACTGCACTTTTAGCTTGCGGGGGTGATTGGCTTATGGCGTTGTCACTTGTCTATCCAGTAATTCAGGGCTTAGCAAGGCTGAGAGTTGATACCCTGGTAGTGCACGGCCTTACACTGCACTTTTAGCCTGTAGGGGGGTTGGCTTTTGGCATTATTACTTACTCCGTACCTATCTAGCAATCCGTGGCTTAGCAAGCCTGAGGCCGTCATGGAGATTCCGTGATTCCCGGTAGTTGTGACCCTAATGCGAAGCTCCAGGCGAGGGGTTTTATAATGGTGCAACTAATATTGACAAGGTAAAGCTCCTGTTAAAGCTCACGTAGAGGAAACTGGAACAAACACACCAAACAGTAGCCTTTTTCTTGGTGAGGTCAACATGGTAGCTGGCATAATTCGATGGTCTATATTAGATTACTTTAAAGCCTACGTGCATGAGCGGACAATGGAGGAAAGCGGTACAGAGAACAAAAGGCAATCAAGTGACAGGACCTGCATATTGTACAAGCTCATGACTATGGCCACGGGGGAGATCGCGGAGTTTGACCAGAGGAGAGCATGCCCGGTGTTTGCTCCGGGGACGTTTGAGAAGTGATACTCAATGACTCTGAGAGGGGTAGGTGTTGACGGCATCGTATCTTAAGTTGTACTTTGCCAGGATGAAGGCAGAAAAGCATATTATAGGTTATCTCTTACTTCTATAGCAATATTAATCGAACTCTTCCTTGCCATCCCCTGGCAGAAGCCTGATGATTGGCAAACTGCTGCACACCAGCCTACAGGAGTCTCTAGGATCAGGGAAACCTAGTTGGAAGGAGATGCCTCCTACATCCTGCAATACTGATGTAGCAACCAGATATGAGGTTCTCCACTAGTATTCACTGTCATAGTGAACTTGGATCAGGCATCATGGATGACCTGACCTGGAACATCAGTATTATTATCTAATAGAGGGAACATCACCTCGTCATCTCTCGCTTAATAACCTCGGGAGACTCTGATATTCTTGTCCTCTTGCTACTTGAACTTCATGCCATATGTTGGTGATTCGCTAGCTATCTGTTGTACTGTCCCATAGCGCGGATGAAGTACAGAACAACCTGCTGCTACCGTATGCCAGACACAGAGCAAGGAATAGTAGGCTTGTCTCACTTTAAAGTTCCCCAGGTTGTGATCGTTTGCTCTGTCTTTCTTTAAACATATCCAAATCATCACAACACCCCTCCTAGCGGGGCAGATAGTGACTGTTCATCTATTAAACATTGAGATCCGAATATCTTTACTTCAAGCCTCCTCACACCCCATCATAATGAACACCTGCATTGAAGAAATCACATGCAAATCGATCGAGCTCGATGGCTTCGTTTCCGACTCCGAACCCACCGCCGACGGCGACGACGATTGGTTCGCCCAACACACTGCCCCTATGGATGGCGAGGAAGAAACCGGGGCACATCCCTATCAAGCTGCAGCTCTAAAATCATATCTAAACGGGCACTCCAATCCATACGAGACAGCTGCAACCATGACCAAGCCTTGTGGGTCCAAGAAGAAGACCGACCAGTGAGACCGCGTACTAGGCATAATCAAACATGCGCTCTTTTAGTTGCCCAAAAGCCGCACGCCGGCCCTCATCAACCTGCTTAAAAAACTTAGTCAGCTACCAGATAAAGATAATGGCGAGCTAGTCTGGAAAGAGCTGAAGAGTTTCAGTAACTTATGGTTAGATGCATGGAAGCAGAGCTACTGGCGCAAAGCTTTGGCAACACGCGATCCAGCCACAAGAGCAGAGAGACAAAAGGCCCATATATATTTGGCTTTTGTGGAGGCATCTTGTGTAATGGCTGCTCCAGGACCAAGTGCTAAGGATGGCCTCTTGCCACTCAGCTGGGGCTATGAGTGTATTTCCGACGCGCTCGAATGCCAGGATGCGGTGTGGGACTTTGAGGTACCTGCTGCGGCGGTGTGGATTAATGTAGCTGGGAGGAGACTCATGGAGGGCGCGAAGAAAGGTGAGAAGTCTTGGGCGTTGGAGAGGGAAGGAAGGCTCTGGAAGGCAGGACTGATGAGCATTGATCGGTGGAGGTTCTGAATTGAAAGACTTGAAGAAATTGAGAAGATTGGCAGGATCATCTCGACAGCGGTGAGTGAGGCCGTGCGAGATGCCCAGGGTGGTGGTAGTTGATGGCTTACCTGTATTCTGCATCTCTTATGTTGATAGGCTTCTATGTTTAATGCATCATGACTACTACCCACTTGGCCAACGTGGATAAAATAGTCATGGCGGAGGTGGTCACAGACGAGTCTACCTCGGGCGTAATGCCACCGGACTACTCAATGCCATTCTCTTCCCGGCTTAGCAAAGGGAAATTGAATGATATTATGAACAAAAAGCTTGTTTAATGCAGCCAACTCCATTCAATTCTGTATTTGATAATATAGGGATATTTGTGCATCTCCTTATTTACTGAAAGACTTTATGGTCTGAGTTCTATTTACCCGAGCTTCCATCCAAAGCGGACGAACGCCTCGAGCACGAGCATGAGCATTACCGATGTTGAGGTGGCAGTGGTATCATAGTAGCTGTGATCGATGCCTTGCCATTGCGCCCTATAACTATTAATATTGATATAGCCGACACCACCATTCGGCTACCTGCAGAGGGAGTCAATGGAGGACCTCAACAACTTTTGTTTCCCTGCAGGTGTTGAGTGAAGTTTTTAGGGTTTAAATTAGTATTAACCAGGCGTCAGATCGGCTTGCGCCAGACTGCATTGCACTCATGTTAATTTGTTAATTGATTGGTTCCTACTGAGAATGGTTCTACCCAGGCAGTTGGCGCCTTAGTCGGGCAAGATAGTATACAGATGGGATTTGCAAACTGATGACTTTCTTGGTTTCCTGCTTTAAGTCGGTTGGAGCTGTCCTCGTCGCAGCAAAGATCAACATCTCATAGAGTTAGGGTTAGGTCAGGCTTGGCAGATGTGTCCACGCTGGCTTTGCCCGCACTGCCTACGCTGGAGATTGTACTCCAAGGCTGCTTTAGACTGTAAAATGCCACAATTCAAACGGGTTCCGCAGGGTCATTACTGGTCGGACTGAGAAGACCTTGGCACCTCAGTATAGTTGGAGTTCACTATAAAACAGGGGTGCAATTCAGTTCAAGAACATATTACAAGCCTGGTGCTGGGTTGACCTTTTTAGCTGGTCTACAATGCAGTGCTGAAAGTAACTTGAAGAAAATTCGTTCATTACTTGCCATATCCATAGTCAGAGATTCACATGAAGAAGTTCATCCAGAAAGGGCCATTCATGGCATCATCCATCTTTCAGTACTCGCGTGTGTTGCATCAATTTAACCACGAAGCTCAGCAACCAACTTGTCCAGAGCCTCCGTTTCCTCCTGCTGATACATGCTAAACCGGGTCCGAGCCATATTGCCAATACGAACCCGAGCGAGACCAACCAACGCCTCCGCCTCGCCAGTCTTTCCTTGCTTCACCAAAGCCTTGATAACAACCCTGAGACTTCTTTGCGCCTGCGGCGAATCCTTGCCTAGATCCGGATGAACGTCAATAGCCTGCAAGGCCAGACGCGCGGTCGCTTCAGCTCTATCCCAGCGGCCCTTGGTCTGGTAAACCATCGACAGGTTGCTAAGCGTGGCGAGGTCTGGTCCAAGAATGAGAGCTGGTCTGATGTTGGTCAGCTTCTCGAGGAGGATGCTTTCTTGCTCGTCGAGATTGCCGAGGACACGGTAGATGTGGAACAGGGTGTTCTTCAGGTTCTGCCAGATGAACCACTCGTTGTTCTGGAGGGCTGAAGGCGGGCTGCGGGCTTCGAGCCGGGTGACCTTTTCGGCGAGAGCGACTCCCAGAGCGATGAGCTTCGTTTTGGTAGAGGCGGCCGGGTTGAGGCTGAGCTTCACGCTGTTAAGATCTTGCCAGGTGAGCTCCTCAGAAACAAGGCCGGCAACGAAGGGATCGATATCCCAGAAGGGGTCAAGAGGGGGCTTGGATTGGCGGGGGATTATGTGCGCAAACATCGTAATAAGGGAGGTTGCTTGGTGGAGAAGATGATGGCAATTGTCTAAACTGGAAGAGAAGAGTTGCTTGTGATAAAGAAAATGGGAAGCTGATGGGGAGAGAAGAAGAAAAGAATGAAGAGGAGGAGAGAAGGGCCAAGGTCAGGTTGTGTTAGTCGCCTGAACAGCCACTGTAGCAAAGATGGTGAATGTAACTTTCACTGGCACTGGGCTGACAATTTGTGATCATGTATTCTGAATACCAACAAAAAGCTTGGTTCCTTCACTTGACAGTTTTGGCCTTGATCACATATGAAGCTACCTAGGGTAGAGGAAATAATGGCCTAGAAAGAGTCCACCTGCATGGTCCGGGCTCGGGATCGGGAATTGATGCCTCGAGGCCACCCTGCACACTACGCTTAGACCTATAGGTAATGCGGAACATTCCAGCTCTCTGGGTAGGACTTTCCGATCCTGGATAAATCCTCGAAACTGTCCATGGCTCATCGAGTGTAAGTACTAGTTAAGATTGCGCTGGACTATTACTCACCTAAAGGCAGGGGAGGGGACGAACGCAGTAACAAGAGCAATTGAAAACTTGAGTATGGTCGTACTCTTCTACAGGTTCTTACACGTCCAAATGGCAGGCAACGAAACCTCGCATTTTCTACATACACCCCTCTAAACTCCAACCACTCCACCGCAAACGCCGTCACCAGAACAGCCCAGTCACCCACCGTGCCAAGGGTTGAATGCGCCCTATCAGCATCCATCGCATACCTCTTAATATCCAATTGATGTTCGTTCCACTTGGTAGACCGAGGTACCAAGAATAAAGGGTCAATACAGTGATGATATGTCTCAGCCAATGGTGCTCTGTAATAAATCATCTAACGTCAATAGCATCCGGGGAATTTGAGTCGCCATGAGATCGTCAATGTGCGGCCGACTTCAACTCAGCAACCACCTTGGCCAGAGCGTTGGCTTCCTCCAGCTGATATTGCCTAAACGGGGTTCCCGCTAGGTTCTTAATGCTAGCTCGGGCTTGATTCTCGTACTCCTCAGCCTCAGCAGTTTTTCCCTGCTTCCACAGAGCCTTGATCAGAACCCTCAAGTTTCCTAGTGCCTGAGGAGTGTCCTTTCCCAGCCGCGGGTGAGCCTGGATTCCTGCAAGCGCTTCACGCGCGCTCAACTCCGCCTTGTCGTACTGGCCCTTTTCCTCGTAGAGCGCCGACAGATTCGAAATGGCTGCGAGGTCTTGTCCCAGAGGGCCTGGACCGGGCTTGTTGACTAGCTCATGCAAGATCTTCTCTTGTTCCTCCATGTCGCCGAGGCCCTTGTGCACATGGAACAAGCTGCTCTTGAGCGCCTTCCAGTTGTCGTAGTTCATCTCGTGCAGCGTGGAGGGCTGGCTAGTGTTTTCGAGTCTAGAAAGCTTTGAGATAAGAGCGGTTCGGAGAGCGTTCAGCTTGACCTTGTTGGAGCCCGAGGGGCCAAAACTCAGGTCGTCGAGCTCGTGCGTGGTGAGAGCTGCGGCAACCGTGCTGGCGATGGTGGGGTCGAGGGATGCCCAGAAAGGACCACTTGGAGGTGAGATCTCTCCGGGGACTGTTTGAGAGGACATTGTGACAAAGTCGTTATCTGAAGGAGTGGGGCGAATCGATTTAGTAGGCTGGGGTAGCAGACTTTGTGGTGACGAGCACGCAATAGACCAATAGAGGGGAGAAAAGAAAGGAGAGCAAGGTTGCTGAAGAGTGCGTTTGCCTTTGTCGCCCAGCCCAGGCAGCCGCTGCAGCAAAGGCTGTCTTTGCCGCCTGAACGGCACCGTCAGACACTCGCCATTCATAACCGATCCGCCACCAACAAGCTCCTCTGTCTGCGTGAGAGGACGATGCTAGGAGTTCGAGCCCGAGTATACATTACAACGCGTCATTGGCCGCTCAAGGTCATCTTGTATTAAAGGCGTTATCGGCACCTGGCTATTCCTATAGGTCTCTTGAGCCTAGTGCCAGTCCTCCATCCAGGTATGAAATGCATCCCTCCATTGCAAACTCTTTCCCTCTTACACCTCCTCGACGCCCGTCTTAGAGGCGGCTTGTTCGAGCGCTGCGGTATTCCTGTTCTGATCATGGTGAATTCCTGCCCATCTGCCCACCTCTTCAGTCTTGACTACCGTCACTGCCGCTTTGTTCTGTCACCCGCATCAGCTGCCAATCATTCACTCCAGCGTCCCCGACAGGTTGCAAAATCTGTCAGTTAGACATCCAAATCCGACAAGTGTTGTTGCTTATCGCCAGCTCTGACGAAGCCAGAATGATGGTTTACAGTACATATGAGCATCAGCTTTTGCGAAAACTTCTTACGCCTCCGTTTTTTTAGGAATAACCGCTGGATTTTCAAAAGGTTGCCGACCTTGACAAGCAAGAATCCGATGCTACAGAACGGCAGAAACTTCTAAATGTCTATCGCAAAGGAATTCTCCCGAGTCGCCACTCTCATCCCCTGTGCCTTAACCTGTCCAGTTTTTAAACCCCGTGTGGTTCCACACAGTGCGGGCTCTCGCACAAAGCAGCTCTCATCTGAAACCACCACTATCCTTGGGTCGTCTAGTCGGCAATCCTCTCCAGTAAAAGAACCCCACCACCGAGCCTCTCTGAGTCAGTACCCCTCTACTATCGCAGAGCAAGAAGCGCCGACAACTGCTGAGCATGACTGCTGAGACCGCTCCCAACCATCCCCTACCCGACACCTTTCTGCCCACCTCCTCACACCTCCGGCAAGCTCCATGTCTTTGAGCGATAACAAGTCACCCGATATCTTCAAGGGAAGATGACGCTACACATCTGCGCGGAAAAAGGCTACGCAACCGTCCTCCGCTTCGTCAGCTCCGGGGCTGAACTAGATGCCGCTGATATTCTCGGCCGGACTGTCTTGCACTGTGCAGCCCTGAAAGGTCATGTCGACTCCGTTCTATGTTTTGATGGAGCTGGGTGCCGACACTGATGGCACGGATGGGCTTGGTTTTAACCCACTACATGTTGCTGCGCAGAATGGACACGAAGCGGTGGTGCGGATGTTGGTTTGCGAGGGGGCGGATCTTTGCTCGGTTCCAGAGGAGATCGTTGTCGCAACCACATTTGCGCTGATTGACGGATGAGGTGCTTTATGGGTGTACTACTTGTTCATCGTAGCGACCAATAGACTATGAAATAGGACTGGAATTTTCGCTTCGAATGACCGTTTGGAGAACTTTCTAGCTTTAGGAAAGACTAGAAGTCTATATAATCCGGGCTGAACCCCATTCCCACTGCTCCATAGCACGACCCCGTTAGTTTGAAGAAAAGGAAGTTAGTACTGGGAAGTCAGACATTTTAGTCAGACAGTCTGTAATATATATACCTAATCAAACGGGTTCATTCTTATCGTCTGACTATCTGTTTCTGAAGTCTACATCGTCACCCATACGCTCTTTATACCAAATGCTGCTTGATTCAACATTGGCCAATTGAAAGAAGAAGAAGATAGCCCAGGCTTTTCAGTATCCATAAAAGAAAAAGCAAACGCTGTGAGTTCCCTAGAACAACACCTGCGCTTGACCAGAAATTTCTCATTGATAGAGAGGCTGAAGGGGATGCGCTTGTGTCCAAAGGACGTTGTGAGAGAGCCAAGGCCCGGATTCTTCGACTACGTCAGCGTCTTTCCATCTAGGAACGCTTGCATTCATTATGTTCTTAGAAAAGCTTCTTTACCTATGGAGTAGTAGTTAGCAAGACCAAAGGTAAATGCCTTAGCACGCATATCATTTGAATCACAGCTTCGTCGTCCGCTACCTTTAAGCTGCGTAGATGAGTCATAACAGGCAGGTCTCTGACAAGGATAAGCTGACCTTTTTATAATAGGAATAGGCAGATTCACAAGGCAAAAGAGCAGGGGAGCAAATTTTGTCGCTGGTCAACAACAGCACGTGACCCCGTTTACCACTCCCTCTTTCCCTTTTCGTTCTCTGCACCATAACACCACAGCTTGGATAGAGACTCCAAACGTCTCAACTCCCTCTCTTCTTTCTTTTGGCTTTTGCATCGGTTGAATTACTTATTGGATTATCAGCTTGGATTATCTATTCAATTCAATTCAATTCAATTCAAGTTCTTTAACCTGATAGAGCCAGGATGTTGCCCTAGCTATGCAGGTGGTCTATATATATACTAGAATATAAAGCTGTTAATACT
>RHLP01000114.1:0-13400 GCA_003719405.1 Aspergillus incahuasiensis | reverse complement strand
GCGCTGGAGCCGATGATGGCGGAGGTGCTGCGCAAGTTGGCGGAGGATGGGGTGGTGGCGTTTGAGGTGAGGGCTGGGGTGAAGAAGTGGTTTGCGCTGGAGGGGGGGCATTAGGGCAGTGGCTAGTCTTTGGTAGGGCAGTCTATGCGAAGTAAAGTATGTTGAACATAGAATTGAGTGAAATTCGAAAGGCAAGAAAGATAACGTTGCATTCCTCCGACCGTAGCCTCGAGGCTGATGGGATTACCCCGAGAGACAGGGGGTTCGGGCAATTCTCGCGAGACAGGGATAGGGCAATTAGGGCTATTTATATTCCTCCTTTCAGCTCACTCAATAACCCGCGGAACCCAACAATTGCCCCGAGAAGTGGAAACAGTGAGCGCGTAACATGCAGCCACGACCACCTCACCACAAGCTGCCGCACAGCCTGCACATCCAGGTCCTCGGTGGATAACTCCTCCAGCGCAAACAGGGTGTTGTTCGTCGGCGTCATGAGCACCCAGGTGAAGGGCACCATGAGCGCCGTCGCCACGCCTGCTACTGCGTAGGTGCGCCAGTTCTTCCTGGCTGTGGCGCGCTTATTCAAGGCAATGTAGGCGTATAGGCCGCAGGTGGCGACACAGACTGCCGGGAGGATGATGTGGCCGTAGTGGTAGGTCCGCGACCATTGGCGCACAAGGTGGTCGGGGGTGTCGTCGGTGTCGAGGAAGACGGGCACGGCGATGGCGGAGAGGCAGAGCATGGCGCCTAGAACCGCATTGCCCATTGATTAGAAGGGAATTATAGTCATCTAACAGGGCTGCTTGCCTGACAGTGCGGACCCGGTTACTACAGCAGTCGCCTGTACACCAATCTGGTGCGGCGCCATGGTAGCGGGAGTATTGATTTGGGTTGAATAATGTGTACATATCTCGAGCAGGAGAGCAGAGTCTGTTATAGGCTCTGAATCTGCCGCAGCCTCGGCCCAAACCCGGAGTGCCCGGTAGGGGGGTATACGTCCATGTACGGCATCGGGGAGAAGCTGAGAATCCTGCCGGTTTGTATCCTTCATCTCACTGCCCTTCCACCCTATCTCGGCTTGAATGGACTGTTTCAGCCAGGTTGTGTTCGCAGACATTGAAGGATTACAAATGTATGATGCAAGATCCCTGATACAAGGAACATCTCGTCGGTGACAATGAGGTAAAGCAATCCTCACCAGAGAAAGGGTACCTAGTAGGTATTAAGTACACGCACCATGAGAATAGATGCTACATACAATAGCCCTCACACTTCACTGTCACGCCCACAACCAGCCCACTCGGCGCGCGCAGCTGGTTCGTAATCACCAGCCTCCCCAGCCCATCCTGCACACTGGTAATAACCCCAACCAACTCCCCCAACTCCATCACCCCCTCGTTCGCCAGCTGCAGCATCCCCAGATCATGCGCCCGCGCCACAGCCTCCAGCATCGGGTCGGCAAGACTCCCCGGCTCCGGCAGCAGATGCGCCGTGGGAATAAGCAGGATCCCGCCGCTCGAGCGCAAGATGCCCAGGTAGTCCTGCAGCTCGGCACGAACCATCGATGCGCGGTCACGCCCGTCCGCACCCGCATTCGCCCCGGCCATCTGCAAGTTCAGATGCAGGATGTACACCGCCGCATCCATGACGGGCTGCGGCGCCCCCGGCGCGCGATACGTAACCGTAATGCGCCCCCCAGCCGCCGCAGAACTCGGGCGCGAGCCCGAGATCGAGCTAGCACTAGAGCTCGACACAGAGATCGTCGACTCGGACTCCCCGCCGCCCGCCATCTCCAGCAGACGCAGGTACTCGATGCCCAGGTTCGGCACGGACACGGCGCGCGCCGCCGCCGAGCGCGAGTGGTCGATCTGCACGATGAAGCGCAGGGCCGGGAACTTCGCGGCCAGATGCTGCGCCATGGCGGTCGACGCGGCGCCGACCTCGACGACGAACGCGGTCCCCAGATTCGCCCACTTCAGCTGTGCCAGCATCTCCACGAGGTCGCGCTCGCGCTGCAGGCCCACTGCGTACCGCAGGCACGCCGCCCACTGGCGCGCTAGCTTGGGCTGCTCCTGCACGGCGGCGGCGAAGGGCTGCATTGTGCGCTGCGCTAGGCTGTAGGCCGTCTCGGATGGGTTGCGGGAGTCCCCGAAGCGCTGCGTGGCCGTGGGCATGTGGAATGCGGTTGGGGCGCCTACGTCGGCAAGGAAGACTGCTACGTCCAGGAGGGACTGGTTTGTGGCGAATTGGGCGGACAGGGGCGTGTGCGATACGTAGCCCTGTCTGCGGATGTGGTTGGGGACCCCGTCCGGCGCGGGCTCTGGCGCTTGCTCTGGTGTTTGCTCTTGCGGCTGCCCGTGTTCCTGCAGGAAACCTGCTGTTGAGACGAGGCGGATCACGCGTGTGAGCTGCGGCGCTGGGACGCCGGCCAGGTCGGCCAGGTCGGCAATGGCGATGCTCTCGTCTGGCGGGATGCACACCAGGATCTGGAATTCCGACAGCCATTTGAGGCAGGCAACCATCTCAACCTGGATACGTCAGCATCAGGACGATATGTCGGCAAACAAGGGAATCAAACCTGGCGCGCAAGATCCTGAAGCATGTCTACCGGCTCATCTAGCAGGGTCTTGATCTTTGCCATGCCGGCATAGATGTCCGACTTGGAGGCGCTGCCGGCCTCTCTCTCTGCGTTTGGGTCGAGTGTGGAATTTCCATTTGAAGATTGCCGCTCGATATAGTTCTTGATAGCAGCGGCGAGCTCGTTGCCTCGTCTTTCCAGCTCCCTTGGTTGATCCATGGCGGCGCTGGGGATGGAGCGATTGGCGTGGGTGGCATTAGACGAAAGTTAAGTCTCCACGACTTGGCTCCAGATAACGTCGACCGTTGATATCGGCCGAAGATCCCTGAACGTTGAAATGGCGCCAGACTACCCTTGCATGGTGGAAGTCCCGGATTGGAGGATTATTAGTGTCTCGGTGCATTGGGCGGAGCAATGGGTAGACACGCGTCGGCCTGAAGAAACTAGGGCTCTTAGCTATCCTTAGTGGCCCCGTAGGCAGTGATATTAGAGTGGCATTCATTGGTCATGGCCAAGTACACTTGGATGCGCTATCTAGGGTCCTGCCACGTTTCCTACCAAGCTATTCGGCATCCAGTTCGAGTTGTCGCTACGACCAGTCCCCATCCAGCAACTGCTCAATCTTCTTGCCCTCGCCAATATCCTTATACACATCCTCAATAGTCCACGGCACAAAATGATGCCCAGGCGGGAAGTTGGTATTCTCAAACTCGGCGCCACTCACCAGATGCGCAAACGCCTGGCCGAACTTCTCATACACATACGCCTCGGGGTCATGCTTGAACAGCCACTTCGGAAACCGCAGGCGCACGCTCTTCGGATCCTTCATGATGGCCTCCCAGTCGCTCGTCGCGTTCAGCAGCTGCGAGTTCACAAACGCCATCTTCTGCGTGCAGCTGACCCGCTGGTACCGCAGCAGATTGTATACCTTCGCGCCCAGCGGCGCCCCAGCACGCCCGCCCGCTGCTGAAAGCTGCAGACTCGACGCCAGCGTAATCGCATCCTCCAGCGCCAGCGTGCCCCCGCTAACACTCGCCGGGATCGTAGAGTGCGCACAGTCCCCAACCTGCACAACCCGACCTCCCTTCGACGTCCACTCGCGGCGCAGATTCCGCCACAACAACGGCCAGTGAATCAGACTGCCCCTCGGCGTCGCCCGAATCAAAGCCTCCACAGCCGGATGCCACCCGGGCAGCCGGCGGAGCAACTGGATGACCTCTTCCGGATCAACATCCATATCGGGATCCCACGACTCCTTCGCCTCAATGCTCCCCTTGGCCAGGAACTCGTCACGCGGCGTAATCCCGAACGCCACGAGATCCGGCGACACATACAGCCCGATGTGCATTCCCGCGCCGAGCCAGAACTCGTTGGCGCTGACGCCCTCCCAGCGCTTGCGCACCTCCTCGTCGGCCATGGCCAGGTGCGCGGGGAACGAGACGCGGTAGACGGACATGCCGCTGGAGCGCGTGGGCATGTGCTTGCCCGCGATGAGCAGCTCCGAGCGCGACTTGAAGGCGTCGGCGGCGACGACGATGTCTGCGGCGCGCACGGAGCCGTCGGCCATCACGACGCCCGCAATGCCCGCGCTCTCGTCCTCGAAGTACCGGTCGACACGCTGCCCGTACGATACCTTGATCCCGATCTTGGCGACCTGGCGCAGCAGCATGCGGTAGAACTTCTTGCGGATCTGCACGGGCCCGACGTACGGCCAGCCCTTGCGCGAGGCGACGTGCTCTGGGTCGTTGTAGCTGGGCTCGGACGGCCCGTAGATGAGCTCGGCGTTGTGCCGGTAGTAGTAGGTTGGTGCGGTGACTTTGTCTTCTTCTAGCTCACGCAGCATGTCCGGCCAGTGGCGGAAGACGGCGATCGCCGAGGGCTGGATGATGATGAGGTCTCCTGGAGATTGTGTTAGCGAGCTGTCCAGGGAGGGCGTTCAGGGGCCGCACGAACCGCTGTAGTTCGGGCCATTGTTGCGCTCGAGGATCCCTACGACTGTGTGTCCCTTTCGCCAGCATTCCAGCGCCGTCATCAAACCGGCCAGCCCGGCACCGACAATCAGCACCTGGACGTGCGTCTCTGGGTCCCGGCTCGGCAGCTCGTTCGGGGTGCTGGATACCCATCTCTCCGGGTCGAATTCATCCTTGTCGCCGACTGTGTAGAACTGTTGCGCCGCTGGTGCAGTTGCCTCGCCCATCGTGTGTTGGTTGCCGAAGCTCGGAAAGTCTAGATGTGAAATACGATCTCAAGGAGGTAGGCTAGAGGCTGATAGCATCATCCAGTGCTTATATATAATCAGGTCAGATAGTATATCAGCAGTCATTGATCTGCCCATATCGGAGGTTCGGGACCCAACCATCTGACGATGCCTCGGGGGATTCTTATACTACACACGGGCTAGCTGAAGAATTGAGGAGAAGACAAACCTCGGTACATTGGTCGCCTACTAATTCGCCCGTGCTTTCCCCCGTACCTATACCCCGTCCCGACTCGACTCCTCCACCTTCTTCAATCGCAAAGTCCAGCCCGCCAAGGCATATATCGGACTCTTGGCTGCCCTCACCAAGATACTTCGGCGCGATGACCTCAATCGAAAAAAATGCTTGGGGTTGTCAAGGACAATCTCCATGCCAAGATACAGATTGGCAGAGTGATAAATAGACGTAGCTATGGCCTCCAGGAGAATCCCAAATACTCTCTCAGGCTATCCATTACCACCAGGTTCACCACTCAAATCTAACCCAACGCATCCAACACAATGGCCTCTTCCCCAGACACCCTTTCTCTCGCCGGCAAAGTCGCCATCATCACAGGCTCCGGCCGCGAAAACGGCATCGGCGGCCGCATCGCGCGCACGCTGGCCCTCAACGGCGCCGCCGTGACCATCAACTACGTCTCCGAGAAATCGACCGCGCGCGCTGAACAAGTCGCGCAGGGAATCCGCGATATCGGCGGCCGCGTCGCTATCATCCGCGGCAGCATCGAGACTCAGGAGGGCGCGCAGAAGATTGTCAATGACACCCTGGAGGCGTTTGGGGTAGACAAAATCGATATTCTAGGTATGAATCAACCATCCGTCCCGATTTACCTACATACCTACTTATTCTACCTACCTACCTTGTGCTAACTCACGAGCGCCAGTGAACAACGCGGGCGTCGGCAGCGTGCACTTCCTGCAGGAGATGACCCCGGAGCACCTGCAGAACCACTTCGGCATCAACGTCTTCGGCACGCTGTACATGACGCAGGCGGTCGTGAACCAGGGCAAGATGCCGCGCGGCGGGCGCATAATCAACGTCGGCAGCTGCGCGTCCAAGATGGGCGTCGACGACGGCATGGGCGTGTACGGCGCCACGAAGGCCGCTACCGATTACCTCACTGCGTCGTGGGCTTGGGCGGTTAGTCACAGCCACAGTTACACTCACACTTCTTTCTATTCATCCTATCCTCCTCCAGTAGATAATACAAGACGAGGCAAGGCTAACCTGTTGACTGTTGTTGCTGTAGCTCGGACGCAGCCGCGGAATCACCATAAACAGCATCGGCCCCGGACCCGTCGACACGGACATCATCGGCGACGGCGTGGCCCATGTGACGGACCCGTCCATCCACAAGGACCTTTTCATCACGCCGTTTGTTAACCTTACCCGTGCGGAAGAGCGTGTGGGTACGACGGATGATGTTGCTGATGCCGTCCTGCTCCTTGTCAATGAGAAGAGCCGTTGGATTACCGGGCAGTTTATTTCTGTTAGCGGAGGTATTAATGTCATGTAGAGTGGGGTCAAAGGGTTGAAGTATGATGACCGGGAGGGACTACGCCGTGGGATATAAGACGTCGTTACCGCTGGACTGGATATGCACTTCCTTTCCCTATATGAGGTAGTACTATATGAGGTAGAACAACTCTCTCCGACAATTTGTCCCTTTTACCGATGTACTTCATACCAGCATCGCTTCTAGAAGTTCAATCTTTGATACAATCTTGGAGGTAAGATGAGTACCAGAGCGAGGTAGAGGGGAAGGGTGTTGAGAAGAGACCGAATCAGGTAACGAGAGGTACAAGCACAGCTGGAGGGTGGCCGGTCAATGGCTCTCCAACAAGGGGAATTGTCTTCTGGATTGGTGTGCTGCAACTCTTTATTTCAACCTTTACCAATCCAATTTCAACCTTAATCAAGTTCTTTCACCTGATGGAGCCGAGATGTTGCCTCCAATGTGTAAGGGGGCTATATATATACGAAAACATCAAGCCTTTGATGCCGTCCAAAGACAAGACCAAGTCCCATACATACGAGGAAACAAACATAGAACATTGTAGATCCCCGTATTTCTCAACAAACGTGCAGTAGCTCTGATACAATATGCTGCCCACCCCACCACGTGATTGCCATCGTGCCCTAACGCCCGACCACCTTCGCGATCAACGTCGGCGAGAATCTGATACGAAGATTCTGGACCATTGGAATCATCTTATAGACTCCCTACTCGAACCTCATCATCCGATCATCCGATTCCCGTCATGAGGTTGTTTCAAGCTCCAACGTGAAACGGGCCTACGCAACGGGGAGAGTGGGACTGGCCCGCCCAAGCCCCTGACATCACACCCCCGAGCCACTCGGCACAGCATGACACGTTTCCACCAGGTTTGGGGTAAAGTGAAGAGCCATCTAGACCGCAGTTTCCCCTGGCCGAGACCGTCTCCTGAGCTACGTGTCTGGCCTACGTAAGGCTGCGCTGCCAGCTATATAATCCAGGATCTACGCCCCAACTTATGTATACTTGATAAGACAAGACAACACACAAGATCCGAAAGAACATCTCCCACTACAAAGAACTTGCCCATCACCAAAATGCGCTTCACAACCTCCCTCGCAGCCCTCGCGGCCCTCGCCCCAGCCCTCGTCTCCGCAACCCTTGACCCCGCCTCCTCAAACACAAAGGGGTACAAGCCGACCAGCCTGAACTGCTCCGGTGCGTCTTCCCTTCACAGAACGCGGCTTTTCCATCCCTAACCAAGCAACAAATAAAATACTGACATTACCCTGGGTATTTCACAGCCGCCAAAGTCTCCACGGCCATCCAAGCGGCCGAATGCAGCCACAACACGCGCACCTCGGAGACGCAGACCTTCGCCGTCTTCGAGACCGACCACCAGTACGACGGCAACAATGGGTACCCCTACGGCACGTGCAGCGCGTACACGTGCACGGCGCCGACGTCCAGCGAGCTGACCGAGGATTCGGACTACTGGGTGTTCTACTGGGGCGATGAGGGCTCGGACAGCGGGTATGGCACCGACTGCATCAAGGACCCGAGTACCGGCGAGTGCGGGTGCGAGAACTCGGATGGCACGTTTGTTGCTGGGAGTGATAGCTGCGTTTAGGAGCCCCATAGCTCGGATATGGACTGGGTTTGCCCGGAAATGTATTTATCTCTGGAAGATGAACGGGTCAATTCAATTGATGGGGCGATCGTCGCATCAGGTCTAGGGGGCGGGTCTCGTTGGGCGGTGCTTGATGTTTGCTAAGTTGAATATATCTATGGATGGCCTCTTGTGCTCCTGCACTTGGTTTGGGGAGAGTTACTAGAGTAGCTAGTTATATTGAATGGTATGACTGCAAGTTGCTATACAAGCTCCAGCCAAAATGGAGGTATTCTGTGTACAGGGACGGGAGAGAGGTGTGTAGAGTGCCTTGGTCCAATTGACAGATCGTGTTGACCACCTCGCAATGTCCGCTGTTGGTTAATCTGCCTACCATGTTCAACCCCGAGAGCTGCTGCCCTGGTTGGGTTACTTCATGACTGTATAAGATATAAATTCTCGCTTGACATGTTGGAAGCTATTTCAGTGCGATTGGAAGCCTAAGACACGGGGCTGATGCCAAAAGAGAGGAGAAAATTTCCACTGTAAAGAATAGCAAGCCCGGCTGGATATTTCAGCATAGCCAAGCAAATAGATTTTGCGGGGAATATCGATGGCTATCGCGGGTGTCATTATAGCAGCGTTGCACTTGCACTTCAACCAGAGACAACGTATTGCTGTGTGATATCGTGGTTGATTACGAAATTAGGCCATGATGCTAGTTATTCTCATCAATAGGTTCAAGGCAGTGGCTCCATCTACTTCACCTTTTACACGATCCTGATTTCCATTGCTGTTGATTCTTGCATGAATCACGCTGCACTTAGGAGCTAGAGAACCTCCTTTCACAAACCGGGGCGGGGGCTTATGAGTCTACAGTTGGGCTTTGATATATTGATACCCAGAGAGCGTTGCTGTTGGAGTGGTGTTTGGGCGCATGAGCAGAAAGCTGCCTTAGTGTATGGGCTCCGCCATTGGGAGGAGGTAGGGCGGGCTGGGTCTGTACTGTGGTTCAAAAGCCTACGCAACCGTGATAGAATATCGGGTGGGTGACGAAACATTCGAGATAATGCGGCACTTCAAAACCAAGGAGTTACGGGTGTTGTCAATGTGGGGGAAGGTGGGAGTAAGGGAAGAAAAAAAGAAATGCTTCCAACGAGAATCGAACTCGTGCTTGCGGATTGCAACTCCTTTGGATAGGAATCGTCATATTATGAGACCGCCGTACTAACCACTATACTATGGAAACCTGTATAGAGCCATCTGCAAAACCTCAAGGACTTTGACCAATGTTTGAAACAAAAATGTTGACTCTTGAGTCTTGATCCTTTTTCGCGAAACAGCTAGTATAATTCTGCGAGCCCTTGCACATACCCTTCCCTCCAGGTAGTGTAACGCTGGGGTGTACAACATCTGTTTGAATGCATGCTAAGGCCGTAAAAGCACAGGGAAGCCATATCCCTAGCCCAGCGGAGGGGTGGCTGCCTAACCGAGTTTCCGTCTTCATACCTACTAGGCAATAGCGTCTCGGGCTATTCTTATCTGCTCCATCCATGATGCAACTCCTTCTCCTTGTTGGCCATGTAAGGTGAGCTCACAGCCAAACTACCCTGCTCCAAGGGGTATAAGTACCTCCTACTCCTGTCCCTGAGCCTGAGTCTCTTTTCTTTAGACTCACATTACTCTATCATTACTTTTACCTTTACATTAGAAATTATGGGTCGGTTTGGTATGCTCTTCTCTGCCAAACTCTCTTATTATTAGCTTATACCCCCCTTCTATAAACAGCAAGACTTACCAAGCTTGCTCCTATAATAAGTTGTAGCAGCTTAACCCCTCTAATAATCAGTACAAGGCTAAGTTCTTATATAAGCCGATTACTAGTGCTGCCTTTTTTAAGGCCATGCAGGCCTATAAGTAGCACTGCAAGTATAATAGCACACCCTATATACTCTTATAGCACATCCCTCTCTAACTACAAGATAGCCTAGAATATTTACTTATATATTCTACACAGGCAAGCCCCAGTCCTATAAGATAGCTAAGAAGCTCCTTAATGGGTTTGTAGGGGCCTTTATTAACTATAAGATTAAAACTAAGGGCCTTGACTTTGTTAACTGCAAGAAAGCCAAGTACCATACCTATAAGTAGGTTAAGGAGGCCTTGCACCAGGACTACTACTAGGTTATTTTTGCTATAGTACTTTATTTTAAGTATGGCAGTGCATACCTATAACATAGTATATATATATATACATAGGCAGTTTGGGCTACTGATCCCGGCCGCGGCGGAAATAGAAATTAAATATTCGTCGGTAAAAGCACTGGCGGTGTGCCACTAGAGCAGAGTAGACTGGCATCCGTACAGGCTATTATGGTGTATGACGCTACAGTCTCACGAGCGGCGTAGCCTGCCCTCCGGCTGACTATAGAGGATGGAGATGAGGCTCCATGGGGTGATGGTTTGCAAGCTGCGGTCTTCGCTCCTTTTGCCCTTGATAAATGAACTGGAGAGCAGCGTAGGCTATATACGCTAGCAAGATGAAGAGCTAACCGGGCGATAAATAATTGGGCTGGAAAACACTTTCGTTGGCTCGGTCGTTGGTGTGACATGGACGACACATGATACATCTCGAGCTCGGCATAGTGGGCGACTGGCGTGATAGGCGGACGAGTAATGAACAAGATCTTCGGCCGCTGTTCATCAATTGCCGATAATGATGGGGGGTTGTGATCCGGCTTGAGGGCCAGGGATCGATTTAGTCGTGGTTACTGGACATTTGGTCAGGTCAGCCCCAGCAGATGCCTGTCCCTGATAGAAGAGTAAGTTATCTTTGAAACGAACATAACCTGCAACAAGAAGCTTGCTTGTGATTGAAGCCCAGATCGCAGATCCGTACCCGTCTCCTATGTGGCCATGTCTGTGCAATCAATGTCGACGGCACACATGCAGAATCACCAAGACTTGGTTAAGCTCCAGAATTAACATGCCAGCTCCAGTAGTACTTGACATCCCTCGGAATGCGCACCGTCTCCGGGCGGAGGGCGACGACAGGAGCTTTGTCGGGCGAGCCACCATGTAGTCAAGGCGGCGCATTACTCCCAGGCTCCAGTGCCTTGATAGCCCGAACCGCTGCCTCATCCTTATCTCCAGCCTCAGCCTCAGCCAAGCGCTTTGCCTGACACCCCGGGCGCGGCTGATTAGCAAAGCCCTCAAAAACGCCCGGGCGCTGCACGCCGCCATCCCCCAGTCCCAATCCCAGAACATCGCCCCCGGCCTGCTCCAGGCTCGCCCCCTCGCTAATTCGCAATGCCTCTGTCTGCTCGATAAGCGCCTGGACGACATCGATCGCCTTGCGTGCCTCCCAGAGCCCATCCTTCGCGGGCATGTTCGCGTGCTTGAGCAGAGCAAACGCGGCCGCGCACCGCTCGGGGTCTGCCGTCTTCAGACACATGAAGTACAGGATGGCGACGAGCTGCGAGGAGAGCGTGAATGTGTGCTTTCCTGTGCCTGTGCCTGTTCCTGTAACCGTATCCGTGCCTTCGATGCCTAAGAACGTCTCTAGGTCGCGCAGGGTATTCCGTAGACTGTCCGCCGGCGGGCACGGGCCGAAGGTGTCGTTGGGGATATTCTCTAGGAGGACGGAGTAGTACATGCGGGCCTGGATGCGGAGGAGGAGGGCGCGGGGCGGGACAGTATGTCTTGGTATTGGGATTGTTGGTTCCTGCTGCGCCAGCAGCACGTCGTACGCAAAGAAAAAGCGCTCAAACTGCTGATACAGCACAAAGCGCTCCGAGAGCAGGTGCGGCGGGAAGTCCCCGGCGGGCGTGTGCTTGTGCGCGACGTGCTGGATGATGTGGTGCATGAGCCAGTTCTGGAGCTTTGTGAGGACTGCTTCGGCGGCGTCGATGGAGGCTAGGGTGGATGGGACTAGGTTCGCGTGCCCGGAGGTTTCGTCGGGCGTGGCGAGGCGCAGGACGGGGCGGCGCTCGTCGTCGAAGGTGCTGGCGTGGATGTCGAGGCGCGAGAAGATGGAGGCCAGGTGGGGGAGGAGGTCGTCGGCTGATGCCGTATTCGTAGTGTCATTGCGGCTTTGACAATGGGCCGTCCGGGTGCGCTGGAACAGGCGCAGCCCGTTATCCAGATGGTGCGTCGCAGCGCGCGAGTCGCCGATGAGGGTCTCAAAGGCGAAAAAGAGGATGCTGCAGATGAGCGCGGTGTCGACGGAGGCATCGGGGGCGCGCAGATATAGGCGCAGCTGGCGATGGCACCTCGCGATGCGCTCCATGGCCGCGCTGGAAGCGGTGGGCTGGATGCGGTTCCCGCCCTGCAGGTAGTCGCGATATAGCGCGGACAGGGTGACCAGGGCGTGGCGGATGACGGGCTGGTGATGCGACCGCTGCAGGATGAGGGTGGTCCACAGTGTCGGGTCGGAGAAGCTGGAGAGACCGGCGGCAGCTTCGCAGGTGTAGAAGTGCAGCAGTTGGCGGTCGGCTTGGCTGCCGGGGACTTTGAAGGGGAGGTTGTAGACGGTGATGCGCTGCTGGCCGGTGCCGGTATCGGAGGCTGCCCCTGCAGGGGTGGTGGGATATCCCTCACAGCGGCGCCCAGTGCGCTCGCAGTTCATGCAGGTGGGCTTTGCCTCGTCGCATTTGATGCGGCGTTGTCTGTCGGAATCAGCACGTTAATAGGGTAATGCAGGTGAAGCTAGGCCGTACTTGCAGTTCGAGCAGCCGGTGCGGACCTTGGGCATGCTCTTGCGGGTGGCTTTCCTCATCGCGGCCGGGGCAGGGGTCGCTCGTATATTTCCCGGGGGAGGCATAGCGGGGTTGGGTCTGTCTTATTCGCCACTGGTGCCTGGTTTGGGCTGAGTGCGTCGACGGGGAGAAAAGCGGGATTTTCATTCAAGGATGGTCGCCAAATATACGGAGTAATATACGGTCCCGCGCTTGGCCTCTTTGGGAAATAGGGGCCTCGGCTTGATGATCTGTGTGGGGCGTTGCTGCGCCTGCATTCGTGGTTGAAGTATGTGATTTAGGGCTGGGATGCTCACGATGAGGCGACATTTACGCTGTCATGCGACGCAGAGGCCCCCGCGGCATTTAGTCTGCAGGTTGGCGGGCAGGTGTTCATGCACGACGCGGCAGATCTGATTTACGACAGGCAACGGGAGCTGTATCTCGGCAATTGGCAACAGCGCCGCGCTTAGTGATCTGGAGCTAAATATTGTTGGCGTGCCGTTTTTGAAGAGCGTCCTGGCGGTGTTTGACATCGGGAAGGATGACATGCGGTTTGTGAGGTTGACGGTCGAGGTTATGGAGATGGCGACTGGCACTGGTGAAGTTAGTGGAAATGAAAACCAGACAAGAAATAGGACAGATGCTGATGGAGTGTATGTGCCGGGGAATGGGGGCGGGATTACTGCCGTTAATGCGCCAGCTGTAGTGCTGGGTCCATCGG